>ML413814.1:27087-56371 GCA_005239525.1 Nicotiana knightiana
TTTTAATTTTACCATGTTTTCTTCTAATATGATATGAGAATGATCAACAACCTTTTTACTTGATCCTAGCTTTAGCTTTAAGTTTTCAGATTTTAGTTCTAGAATCTCAGTTTCAAGTGGATGAACCTGGTTCAACAAGTCAGTGTTTTTCTTTTCAGATTCACTGACTCTGATTTCCAGGTTCATGCACTTTGCTTTTAGCATTGCACATTCTTTAGATAGTTGATCCTTCTCTTTGGTTGTTTCCTCAGAATCATCTATGAAATCAAGTAGCAACTCAGAGAGTTTTTCCTTAGATAGGAACTTTACTTTGTTTTTAAGATGGGAGATACTTACCTCTGGTTCTTCATGTGATTCCTTGTCAGATTCTCCAATTTCCATGAGCGCCTGATCTTCAGTCTCCCCATCTTCTGATTCTTCATCTGAACTTTCCCCCCAAGCAGCAACCATAGCCTTTGTTGTGGTTGTCTTAGGTTGAACGCATTCCTTCCTCCTGTTCCTTCTCTCATATCTTTCCTTTTTCCACTCTACTTCCCACTAAGGACAGTTTTTAATGAGATGGTCAGTCTTACCACATTTATAGAATCCCTCGTTGGTTGGTTTTTCTGGAGCTTTTGCTTTGTTGTAGTTTCCTCTTCTAGATATTCCTTTCTTCCTCATGAGAAAGTTTCTGAATTCTTTGGTGATCAGGGCCATCTCATCATCTTCCAGATCTGCTCCCTCAGTGATTCTTAGGCTAGACTCCTCTACTTCTTTGGACCATCCATCTTCATTGTCTGCCTTCTTAGTTCATAGGCAGTGAGGTTTCCAATTAGCTCATCCAATCTGAGGGTTGCCATATTTTTAGATTCCTGGATAGCAGTGATTTTGCTTTCCCAAGAAATAGGCAAGACCCTTGTTAGGATCTTCTCAACCTTGTCCTCTTCAAGAATGATTCTTCCAAGAGACTTCAGTTCATTAGTCAAGGTTGTGAACCTTGTGTACATCTCTTGGATAGTCTCTCCTTCTTTCATAGTGAAGTTTTCATACTGAGAGTATAGTAGAGTACCTCTTGACCTTTTTACCTGAGGTGTTCCTTCATGGGCTACTTGCAAGGTATCCCAAATCTCTTTGGCAGTGGTGCAGCTTTGGATTCTGCTGTACTCGTCTGGACCTAGTCCACATACTAGCCACTTTTTGGCCTTTACATTCTTCTCCCATTTCTTTAGATCCTCAGCAGTGCAATCAGCTCTTGTCTTTGGTATATCTATACCTTCAGAAGTCTTCATAATGGTGGCTAGAGGACCATTAGTGACTATGTCCCAGAGTTCATAGTCTTCTCCAATTAGGTATTCCTTCATCCTATTTTTCCACCATGAGTAGTACTGGCCATTGAAGAGTGGTGGCCTTGCAGTTGATTGACCTTCCCAATTTCTAGGTGGTGCACTCATCTTGATCTTCTCCAAGGTGTTAGTCTTTAAAGGATAACCCGCTCTGATACCAATTGATATTTTAGACTTCAATACCATACAAGAAGATAGGTTACTTTGTGTGGTACCCAATTTTCGAGTGCTGTCTCAGTAGAAGAACCTGGTTCTTCTTGGTGTTCCAACTACTACTGTTGCGGAATAATAAAAGCAGTAAAGTAAAANTATCTAATCCCTTTGTAGTAACTATCCCCTAGCTAATTTCTACACACCTCAAGTTAACTGTAACTTGAACAATACGTACCTATTACAATTGCTTCTATGAAAGCTGAAAGATACAATATTAAAAACTCCTACTACAATCAACTAGACTCAATAATCAATCTGATGGAACTGGTTCTTCTAGTTGAATTGTAGCCTTTGCATCGCACAATGATTCTGCTAGCAAAAATAACTCTGGGAATTTTACTTTCAGAATTTGATTCACTTCAGCTTTATGTCTGCTGAATTCCAACAGAAATACATCAAGTATTTATAGAGTCAGTCGTTGAGCTTGTCTTCCAATTCTAGTTCAAATCTACCTGGGTGAACCAATTCGAACCAATTCGAACCAACTTCAACTTCATTTCTTTTGTTACTTTCCTTTCTGAATTCGACTTCAATTAATCAGATCAGCTTGCAACCTTTTCGCATTAGGAGACGATCTCTTGGTTCATTGATATTTCATATTCAAAACATCTCCTAAGCATATACGGTTCATGTGCCAGCTAGTTAGCTCAAGTTGTGTGCTCTGATAGACCTGGTTCAACTGGTCAGCCTTTTGTCAATCTTCAAAACTATGCAGTGACATGGGTCAACAATCGGGTTTGGCCGAATTCGGGATTTGTGATGTAATTTAATAATTTTGATGTGGGCTTTGCTCCTTTAGCATTTATTGATAATATAATACTGATTTTGGTTAGATTCGGGGGCATTTGTGGCCGAGTCGAGCGGAGAGGGCATTGCGAAGTAGAGTTACGGCTTGATTGAGGTAAGTAACACTTTTAATCTTAGTTTTGAGGGTTCGAAACCTCAAGCTACGTGTTTCGTGATTAGAATTGAGTGACGCACATGCCAAGTGACGGGCATGCGGGCATGCACCGTGTGATTCGTGACCTGGTTCATTCCATGGCATCGTTTATTAGTTCTCTCTTGTTGATATTTGTGCTTCTGTCAATGTGACTGATGTGAACATTCTAGAAATCATGCTAGATATATTGTTAAGGCTTTACGCTGATCTTGTTGAGACCCGAGCGGTCATCTTAATGCAAAAATGTTAGAGATCATGCTAGATATTATGTTAAGGCTTTACGCCGATGTTGTTGAGACCCGAGTGGTGATTCATTGCTGTCATCTCATGTGTTTCAATGTTATTATATACCCAATCCTGTCATTGCATATCATATCATGTCATGTCTCAGTCTCGGTAATTGTTGTTTTGCACATTATATCATTGATTCGGGCTAGTTCATGCATTGTGAGCCCATGTGAGCGAGACTGGAGAGCGATGACTGATGTGAGGCCGAGAGCCTGATATTGAGTGACAGATATACGGATCTGCACGCTGCAGCGGTATTGGATCGGGCTACACGCCACAGTGATATTTGGTCGGGCTACACGTCGTAGCGAGATAGCGCTTGGCTATAGGAGCCCCTCCGGAGTCTGTAACACACCCCCATTGAGCGCAGTGATATTTGAGGGATAGATCTTCCTTGGACATAGATCTTGTCCGAAGTGTTTATGTTCGGAGATGGATTTTCTCCATGAGGCTGGATTGGTCTGTTTTCCCCCGGTACTGAGCAATTGATGTCAGTGATGTGTATACGTATTCTGGGATGGATCTTCCCTAGGTTTTCGAGCCATATACAGTACCGAGTGGTTGTGAAATATATCATTATCTAGAGATGGATCTTCTCCATAGGGATGGATCGGCCTTCCTCAGTACTGAGTGACTTCTGTGTGATGTGTATATATTCTAGGAGAGATCTTCCCTGGGCCATGTGAGCCATATACAGTGCTGAGTGGACGAGTATTGGAGAGTGGGAGTACATTGTGCATTTCATATTGTTGATGCATTGGCATGAAAAATACGTCGAGGTATATATGTTAAACTGTTCGGAACTGTGTTTATCTTATCACTTGAGCTTTCTAGTTAACTGAAAGCATGCCTAAATTTGTGTACATTTATTTTGTCATAAACTTGGAGGTTTAGTCCATCACTACCTCTCAGTCCACAGGTTGGGCTTGTTACTTACTGAGTTGGTGTAATCACGTTACTCCCTGCACCTTGTGTGCAGATTTAGGTGTCAGGACTGAGTGAGAGCTGGTTTACTCTCTGGGAGCCTTTCGGAGATTGCAAGGTAGTTGCACGGCGTCCGCAACCTTGTCTCTCTCCTTCCTATT
This sequence comes from Nicotiana knightiana, assembly GCA_005239525.1. Taxonomy (NCBI): domain Eukaryota; kingdom Viridiplantae; phylum Streptophyta; class Magnoliopsida; order Solanales; family Solanaceae; genus Nicotiana; species Nicotiana knightiana. The sequence goes on from ML413814.1 coordinate 30,936, forward strand.
AGTCATTTTGTCTATTTCAAACTTGTTTGTAGTAAGAGATCAGTACCAGATTTTGTAATTCCTTTTTAACTGCTCATGACTGATGACTTCGGGTTTTGGGGCTGTATTTAAATGTTTTACCTGACTTTATTTGTTTTGAAATGCAAAAAAAAGGAAGATTCATGAATACTGGTTAATATTGACTCAAACGAAAGGTTTCTTATGTTATGCATAGTGAATTGGATAGCTTAGTATCACGATAGGCGCCATGACGGTCGGGTGGGGTTTCGGGACGTGACAAGTTGGTATCAGAGCCCTAGGTTACATAGGACTCTTCAGTCATGAGCAGGTTTAGTAGAGTCTTGTGGATCGGTACGGAGACGTTTGTACTTATCTTCTAGAGGTTGCAGAACACTTAGGAAAACCTCACATTCTTGAATTCTTGTCATGCGAATCTATCAATTCTAGTAGCCAAAATGTTGTTGTTTCATTCTCTCACAGATGGTGAGGACACATACTACTGGTCAGGATTATCAGCCAACAGTTGGACCTGTAAGAGGCCGTGGCCGGGCAGTACCTATGGACCCTCATGTTGTTCCAGATCAGGTCCCAACCACAGATGCTCCAATGGGACCAGCTCAAGCACCAAGTGTGCCTATTGTTATTCCAGGTCTTCAGGATACCTTGGCCAGATTCTGACTGCATGCACCAGTCTTGCTCAGGCAGTCACTATTTCTACTTCAGTCACTACTTCACAGGCCGGGGGAGGCACTTAGACCCCTGCCGCCCGTACACCCGAGCAGGTTGTTCAGGGACTTCGGACACCGGGGGCAGCTCCATCCCAGCCAGTTGACCTGTTCAGGACTTTGGGATTCCCGTCATGCCAGATGACGAGCAGCACAGGTTGGAGAGGTTTGGTAGACTTCAGCCTCCGACTTTCAGTGATACTGAGGGCAAGGATTCCCAGGGTTTCTTAGATAAGTGTCAGAGGATTCTTCGTACAACAGGGATATTAGAGACCAGTGGGGTCTCATTTACTACCTTCCAGTTCTCAGGAGCTGCATTTTCTTGGTGGGAGGCTTATGAGAGGCATAGGCCCGTTGGTGCAGAGCCCCTTACTTGGCAGCAGTTTTCCATTCTCTTCTTAGAGAAGTATGTCCCACAGTCCCGCGGAGAGGAGTTGCGCAGACAATTTGAGCAGCTGTGTCAGGGTGATATGACGGTGTCGCAGTATGAGATGAGGTTTTCTGAGCTCGCTCGTCATGCTATTTGGTTGGTCCCTATAGAGAGAGAGATAGGATCAGGAAGTCGTGGATGGTCTCACGTATCATCTTTGTATTCTTATGACCAGAGAGAGAGTGTCAGGTGCTACGTTTGAGGAGGTTGTTGATATCGCCCGAGAGATTGAGTCAGTTCGTCGCCAGGAGCGAGATGAGAGGGAGGCCAAGAGGCCTCGAGGATCTGGTAGTTTTGGTTGCGTTCCTTCAGGAGGACAGTTTCAGCACGGCAGAGGTCGTCCATTCAGGCAGGCTCAGCTAGATCGCTCAGGTTATCATGGTGGATCAACTGGTCGTGATCCTCACAGTTCGCATCAGGGGCACCCATCATTCAGTGCTCTGCCAGCTCAGAGTTCATCTTGTGCACCAATGGTTCAGGGTTCATCCATGCCTGGTCCTTCTAGTGGTTATCCTGGTGCTAGGGGTTCCCTTCAGTCCCCAGTGTCATTCTCCGAAAGGGGTTGTTTTGAGTGTGGAGATATGGGCCATATCAAGAGGTTTTATCCCCGTCTTACGGGAGGTACTTATCAGCAGAGGAGTCAGCCCGCGGCTTTAGTCCCAATTGTTGCACCGCCCGCCCAGGCAACTAGAGGTGGGGGTTAGGGAGTTAGGGGTCGCCCTAGAGGGGGAGGTTTATCCAGTGGTGATCAGGCCCGATTTTATGCACTTTCAGCCAGACTAGATGCGATGGCTTCTGATGTTGTGATCCTAGGTATAGTTTCAGTCTGTCACGAGATGCTTCGGTTTTTATTTGATTCCAGTTCTTCATATTCACATGTTCATCATATTTTTCCCATTCTCTGGATATGCCCCGTGAGTCTTTAGCTACATCTGTTCATGTGTTTGCCCTTGTGGGTGATGTTGTTGTTATGGACTGTGTCGGTCAGGTGTGGTGCCTATTGGGGGTCTAGGGGGCCCAGGTGGATGTTTCATTGTTCAACATGGTCGGTTTCGATGTGGTTTGATCAAGTAGATGATGTTATTTTTAGGTATAACTTGATGAGGGTGTAAGTTTCAGAAGATGCTCTGTGTTTTGATTTATGGGTACCTCATTGGTGGGGTGGCACTCTCATTGTGTTCGGCTATGAGTATTCAAGTTTGGCCGTGTAACACCTACAGATTGTAGGGGTATTCCCTCATTGTGTGATCGTGTATTGGAGAAGTATTATACATTCAGGCGACGGAATTGAAATCGGATATGGTGTTTGGTGTGCTTTGAGGGTTTTGAGTCTGAAAACTCGAATGAGTAGATGATATCATAGTTGAGGGTTGTAGAGTCGTAGCCAAGGTAGCCAGGGGTTAGTGGGTGATGTGATTCGGTCATATTAGACCTTCGGAGGGTCATTGGTCTATGGTGTACGACCGGATTGATTTGGGGTTCCTTAGTAGGCCCTGTGGAGATAGGTGTTTTGCACCAGGTAGGATTGATTGGCTCTGTAGTGCTATTATGAGGGGTGTCAGTTGGTGGCTATTGGGTTACATGTGCTCTGTGATGATCTAGGAGTTACCCGTACCTGCTTCGGGGAGCGGCGATTTGTTGGTTTTAGGCACGCATGGTGCGGTTCTGTTGAGGCCGTATAGCGGAGTTTGATTAAGGTAAATGGATGGGTATTGTAGGATTTGGACGTATGAGTGGTGTTCTTTCATATTCGTGCGGCATGGTTGCGTCCGATTTCCCGTGGTTATGGTAGTGCACTTTGAGTACTTGATGTCGAATTGCGCATGGTTATTGATTTACAGCAAGGTGGCTCGAAGTATTTCATGTGGACCAGCGTTTGGATAAGGTCGCTCATTGCAGCGAAGTTATGTGGAGATATGATCCTTCGAGTTGGATTCGTGTATTCTGGTTCTACGATGTGTGATGGGTTCTTAGCATTGCATTGTGGTGTTACTGTTGTTATTGTGGGACATTTTTTCTTGTCTGGTGTCATTTTTTTACATGTTTGGGTACATTTGGGGTGTTGTCTATTAGTGCACGAACTGCACGGGTTATGGCTTTAAGTGGTATTGATGTGTCCTGATTCTGGAGTGGTTGTAACGGATGAGACGAGGTCATCGAACTTATAATGGGTGTTTTCGAATCTGGTTACGGCATATTTGGGAGGATATTAACGCTGATCGGCTAGAAGTTTTGCCTTATTTCCTGTCGAAGGGAGGGAGTTCCATCACTTGTTGTTTCGACGAATGGGTACTAGTTTCTGCGTGTTTCTCTCATCATTGGCAGTATATTAAGGTGTTAGAACGGGTCTCTGTTTGATGACAGGTTTATTACCGGGATTTGGGTGGTTTAGGCGTCTGTTGTGATTTGAGCTTATCGTTATGAGTGTTCGAGATATGTGAGATATCATGTGATATCGTCTTGAGTTATGACTCTGGTTGGATACAGCATGTTCAGACATATACAGTGTGTGGAGGCGTGATTCTGATCTTGTAGATAAGTTCTGACGTGGAAATTTGGATTCTAAGGCGTAAGGATTAGGTTGGATATAGAGGCATTCGAATGTGTTATGTTATTAGATCTATGTGAGGTAGGGTGACGTGGGGTCACCCCTGGGTATGTGCATGGTAAGGTTATTCGGCGGTTTGATGGCTTTTGGAAATACACTTGGCACGTTCGAGAACGAACGTTTGTTTAAGAGGGGGAGAATGTAACGACCCGGCCGATCGTTCGGAGAGTTTAGCCCGTTTCCCCCATTTCTGCTTCATTATTTGTGTGGTCCATCTCTTTTGTGTTGTGTTGGGTTGGTTGGCTCGGGTTCAGAGTGATTGTGGAGATAAATTAGACACTTATTATCTTAACGTGGTTCAATAATTGGAAAAGTCAATCGGAAGTTGACTTATAGGTATATGATCCCGGAATGTGGTTTTTATGGTTCGGATGGTTTCACTAGGTGATTTGGGACTTAGGAGTGTATTCGGAATGTTATTCAGAGGTCTGTGGTAGAATTAGGCTTTAATTGGAGAAATAGGATTGTTGGCGATTTACAGTCGACAGTGGAAAATTAGCTAGCGGGGTCGGAATGGAATTCCAGAAGTTGGAACAGGTTCGTAGTGTCATTTGGGAGGTGTATAAAAACTTTCAGGTCAATCGGACGAGGTTTGGTTAGTTTCGACATCGTTGGCGAATTTCAAAAGCTTAGAAATCCTTAGGCTTGAATTTCGAGTAAATTTGGTGATTTGATATTGGTTTGAGTGTTCCGAAGGTTCAGCTAAGTTTGGATAATCACATATGACTTGTGGGCATCATTGGTTGAGGTCCCGAGGGCCTCGGGATTTATTTCGCATGGTTATCGGAGGTTTGGACTTCGAAAGTGCAGCAAAGCTGCTGCTGGTACCAGTTTACTGGTGTGGTCGCACCTGCAGATGGGGAACCGCAGGTGCGATGATCGCTGGTGCGGTGGGCCATGCACAGATGCGGAAAAAAGGAAGGTTAGCCTAGGAGCCGCAGATGCGGTATTTTGGTCGCACCTGCGAGTGTCTAGGTGCGAGGTGACGGTCGCAGATGCGGAAGTCGGGATTTAAGTCATGGTCGCAGGTACGCAGGTGCGGTGATCGCTGGGCAGAAAGTATAAAAGGATGCCTTCACGAATTTTCTTATATTTCACCATTTTTGAAGACGGGTTTAGAGCTTTTTGAGGGATTTTGAAGAGGGATTCAAGGGGAACACATTGAGGTAACGTTTTTTAACCTAATACTCGATTCTATGTTGGTATTTAACTTATTTATCATGAAATTTGTGGGATTTAATGGTGTAATTTGAGGGTTAGGGCTTGGAAACTTGAGACTTTAATTTAAGGATTTGAGGGGTTATTTGTCGTCGGATTTTGATGTATTTGGTATGTATGGACTCGTGAGAGTGTAAGGATTCTAGTTTTGTGATTTGTGTCGAGTTCCGAGACGTGGGCTCGGGGGTCAGGTTTGGCCGAATTCAGGATTGGTGATGTAATTTGATAATTTTGATGTGGGCTTCGCTCCTTTAGCATTTATTAATAATATAATACTGATTTTGGTTAGATTCGGGGTGATTTGTGGCCAAGTCGAGCGGCAAGGGCATTTGCGGAGTAGAGTTTCGGATTAATTGAGGTAAGTAACACTTCTAATCTTGGTTCTGAGTGTTCGAAACCCTGAGCTACATGTTTCGTGATTAGAATTGAGTGATGCACATGCCAAGTGATAGGCGTGCTCCATGTGATTCATGACCTGGTTCATTCCATGGCATCGTTTATTGGTTCTCTCTTGTTGATATATGTGCTTCTGTCAATGTGACTGATGTGAACATTCTAGAAATCATGCTAGATATATTGTTAAGGCTTTACGCCGATGTTGTTGAGACCCGAGCGGTCGTCTTAATGCGAACATGTTAGAGATCATGCTAGATATTATGTTAAGGCTTTACGCCGATGTTGTTGAGACCCGAGTGGTCGTTCATTGCTATCATCTCACATGTTTCATTGATATTATATACCCAGTCCTGTCATTGCATATCATATCATGTCTTAGTCTCGGTAATTGTTGTTTTGCACATTATATCATTGATTCGGGCTAGTTCATGCATTGTGAGCCCATGTGAGCGAGACTGGAGAGCGATGACTGATGTGAGGCCGAGAGCCTAATATTGAGTGACAGATATACGGATCGGGCTGCACGCCGCAGCGGTATTGGATCGGGCTGCACGCCGTAGCCATATTGGGTCGGGCTGCACGCCGCAGCGAGATAGCGCTTGGGCTGTAGGAGCCCCTCCGGAGTCTGTAACACACCCCCAGTGAGCGCTATGATATTTGAGGGATGGATCTTTTCCGTAGTGTTTATGTTCGGAGATGGATTTTCTCCATGAGGCTTGATTGGCCTGTTTTTCCCTGGTACTGAGCAATTGATGTCGGTGATGTGTATACGTACTCTGGGATGGATCTTCCCTGGGCCGTCGAGCCATATACAGTACCGAGTGGTTGTGAGATATATCATTATCTAGAGATGGATCTTCTCCATAGGGCAGGATCGGCCTTCCTCAGTACTAAGTGACTTCTGTGTGATGTGTATATATTCTGGGAGAGATCTTCCATGGTCCATGCGAGCCATATACAGTACTGAGTGAACGAGTATTGGAGAGTGGGAGTACATTGTGCATTTCATATTGTTGATACATTGGCATGAAAAATACGTCGAGGTATATATGTTAAACTGTTTGGAACTGTGTTTATCTTATCACTTGAGCTGTCTAGTTAACTGAAAGCATGCCTAAATTTCTGTACATTTATTTTGTCATAAACTTGGAAGTTTGTCCGTCACTACCTCTCAATCCACAGGTTGGGCTTGTTACTTACTGAATTGGTGTACTCACATTACTCCCTGCACCTTGTGTGCAGATTTAGGTGTCAGGACTGAGTGAAAGTTGGTTTACTCTCTGGGAGCCTTTCGGAGATTGCAAGGTAGTTGCACGGCGTCCGCAACCTTGTCTCTCTCCTTCCTATTAGTCATTTTGTCTATTTCATACTTGTTTGTAGTAAGAGATCAGTACCGGATTTTGTAACTCCTTTTTAACTGCTCATGACTGATGACTTCGGGTTTTGGGGCTGTATTTAAATGTTTTACCTGACTTTATTTGTTTTGAAACGTAAAAAAAAAAAAGGAAAATTCATGAAATATTGGTTAATATTGACTCAAACGAAAGGTTTCTTATGTTATGCATAGTGAATTGGCTAGCCTAGTATCACGATAGGCACCATCATGGCCGAGTTGGGTTTCGGGTCGTGACACCGAGTCACAATATGCATGCTAGAATCATGTAGCCCTCGTAAAGCATCATAGCATAAGAGAGAAACATATAACATAAACTATGGCGCGAATAACATCCATTCCGCCCAATGATATACATGTGGCAACGACTGCGCAAGAGCAAGCAAATTCAGTCTGATATAGAGTACACACTCTTACTGGGCTCAAAATAATCCCCAAACCATATTCCAATCATCCCCAAACATGTAATAGCCTTCCAACAGTCTATAGCGACCTTTCGATAATACCTACCATTAATTACCCAATTTTCTACACTCTTTCACAACTCGCGATCAAGGAATAGTCTTCCAAAAAGAACATCCAATCTCTGAGCCTCATGAATAACAAAAATTTTCCTACCCAGTCTCAACACTTCTTCCCAAATAGCTGACACATAACTCATACTACATCATCCCTCGGAAATGCACCCATAAATCAAAACACAATGTATCTGCCAATAGGCGCTCCAGTGAAAACACATAGTGCCAGCAAAACCTCAAACACCTGAAATTGTTTGTACTATCAAGAACTCATATCCTCCCCTTCAAAACTAACTGCAACCTTGTACATGCAACCTTTCAACCTCACGCGGCGTATTGCTTCCAACATGCTAATTTGCAACACTACGAAAGTCTGACAGTCAACTCTGAACCATAAGCATTATAGCTCCTATACCTGTAGAAAGCATCAACTCCGACTGTGATCATAACCATGATAATTTCTTCGGATCTCAGTAACACATTATCAAGTAATCAGAACCAATCGCCTCTAACTCAACCGAGTCACGCAGACTGCCAACCCGAAAGTAGCTCAATCCGATATGATCGCCCTGAGGGAACTTCTTGGGATTTCGAAACCATTTCTTGAATCACTCCAACCTTGACATGTAGACTCTTCTTGACAAGGAAACACCACAGATCCAATTAACATTCACTTCCATTTTCAAGCCCACCCATAGACAAATCCAAAAGCCCTTAAAGGCTACGTAAAACCTGGAACTTGCCAGAACCTTCTCGATAACCACTCATCTTACTATGATCTTCAATACACAGCTAATACGCGCCAAGCAACCCGTGCTACACCATCATATGCCCATTCAAAGAAATAACCAAGCAATCTCCCGATCCAGAAATTGATACGGCCCAGGACCCTACAATCCGATTGTCAATAGCAGTCTCCACCACTTAGCTCAGAGCCATAGAACACCCCATCAGCAACCCAAAGTACCATAAGCAAATTAAACACCTCATCACCCGAGAATCTTCCCAAATCTGTGTTTACCAACCAGACATATGAACCCGCCTCATACCCCAAATGTACGACTAGAAGGTTTAACACTGCATCTGCTTCTGAGGCTAGAAAACATATCGTGATGATTATCAAGCATCCATAGCCCATCTTAATCTATTTGAAGCAGCATCGATCGTCGGCACATAGTGGATACTGAGTGCACAACATCACATATGAGAGATCGAGAAGAGTCAAAGTCATAGCTTTCAAGCTGAAACAAAGTCGCACGATAAGAAAAGAAGAAAGGGAAATTTTCCTAAATGCCTTGTAGCCTCCCGAAGATAGGTATGGACGTCATCATACTGATATGCAAGACTCTACTAGACACTTGCTCATGACTCGTAGAACCAACGAACCTAGTGCTCTGTTACCACCTTGTCACGATCCAAAAATCACAGGCCATGATGGCACCTAACTTTACCCGCTAGGAAAACCAATTTACAAAAGATCCAAACCAAATGAACTTATAGGAAATTAAAAAAGGATTTTTTTTTATCTGAACTATTACAAATTTACCCAAGAACTGGTAGTACGAATCATGAGCTTCTAGGATTTAGGATTTACAAAGCAAATATAAATAATCACACGATCTGTTTGAAAACTACATGAACCGATTAATAATGTCTAAAACTACCAAGGATGAATGACAGCTTCTATCCAGAATACACGAACATCTTCAGGGTCAGCCCCCGACTTCTTCAGCAGCACCGCTCCAATAGTCTGCACAGAGTGTGCAGAAGTGCAGTATCAGTACAACCGACCCTATGTACTGGTAAGTATCTTGACTAACCTCGTCGAAGTTGTGACGAGGCTTTTAGTTAAAAGATGCTCTTTAATAAACACTATAATGTAAACTAGAAATAGAACTATGCGACAGAATAATAGAATAGAGTACACAATGCAACTATACAAAATAATAAAATTGTACCAGAAAGAATCACAATTCAGCAGTTTCCAACATCTTAACCGGCCCTTTCCTTAGAACGAAAGCCCATGAACCACAGCCATTGCCTCAAAACTTTCATAGTGTGAAAGGAGTACTCAAGACATCAAATCTAGAGGCACAACAACACCCTTCGTGCATTTATCTTATCCTCACCATATATGCATAAAACAGTACCAACCAAATGATAGAAATGCCGATAATATAAATGACAAGGAAGGGAATATGCAAGCAGTAATAATAAACGGAAATGTACAAACGAACATCAGTAACAGACTAAGCAGAGAGCATAGAATTAATAACCACAATTAGGGAAAAGGTTATAATTTCATCTAACTAGCATGATGGAGGAGTGAAGATGAACATAACAAATAAGAGGAGGGGAGAGGGGTGTATGTTCTTGATAACGCAACAATAGAGCATGAATGGCCAACATAGGATAAGACTCGTGCCTAAGTGCAGCAAAACAGATATGACATGGATGCAATCATAACAGCAGGAAGTAAGTATGATGTTTACAAGTTAAGCAAATAGAAGGCATAGGCAACACAACAATGATTTAGATAGAGAATGAGGACAGAACAGTGACAACAAGTCAAATAAGAACCACAAATACGACGGTAATAATTCAAGGTAAGACATGAAGATATATACAAGAAAAAATTATCATAACATGATGCATGTCTCTCGTCCTCACATGCACGGAAACACCCTTCGTGCCATGACCTCACAATGATACAAAAGTATAAAAGTATAAATGCAATGGCACGACATCACCCTTCGTGATTTTACTCACAAATGACATGGCACGGCATCACCCTTCGTGTTTTTACTCTCAATACATGGCACGGCATCACTCTTCGTGCTTTTACTCTCAATAATATGGCACGGCATCACCCTTCATGCTTTTGCTCTCAATAATATGGCACGGCATCACCCTTCGTGCTTTACAATCTTCCTCACATGATAATAAATATAAAATGGCACGGCATAACCCTTTGTGCTTTACACTCTTCCTCACCAAGCATATGCATATCAATAAAATGGCAAGCCAAGAAGTATATATAACATCGAGAAGAGTGATCAACGAATATTCCAAACAAGTTCTCAATTACTGCTTTACAAGCCAACAATGATTCAATGAAACCCTCAAGGGACATATAATTCAAGTACTTCCACAAATCCCATAATTTATCAACAACAGGAGTATGGAATCTAGCATCTAAAAAATATCGGTCATAGCAATGTATTAAAGATTATGCATAGAGATGGTCGAATTAGACACATCAATGTATCCTAAGAATTTCCGTCACATTGATTAGGCTATATTAGGCTAAGACTCGACTCTAACATTTTACACTACGTTCTTAATATCTAAAAGTCAAGTGAGGCATGAAGCAAGAAGGTTTTGAAATTCTACAAGACACAATTATAATATAATCTACCCCCGAGCATGATTAACCCTGGCAAATATATATACGCTCGTAACCTCACATATGTATCACCCCCGCATGTAGCAAACAATATCAAATAGGGGGGAAATTCCCTCAACAAAGTTAGGCAAAACACTTACCTCGAACAAGTCAATTACAATACCAAGCAAGCCACGCGATGGTCCAAAAATGCCATCTCGCGCGTTCCGACCTCTGAACGGCTCGAAAATAACTAAAAATAACTCAAATACATCAAACAATGCTAGAGGAACCAATCCCAATTGAAAAAGGTCGAATCTTTAATCAAAGGCCCAAAATCGGCCAAAAATCCAACCCGGGACCGCCCCTCGGAACCCGACAAAACACACAAAATCCGACAACCCATTCAATTATGAGTCCACCCATACTAATTTCACTCAAATTCGACTTCGAGTCGATGTTCAAAACTTAAAAAATTACTTTATGAAACTTTAGACAAAACCCCCCAAATTTCACTTTGAAATCATCAATCAGATCCCAAAAATGAAGATGGATTCATGAAATATAACCAAAATCGAATAGAGAACACATACTCCAATCCATATGGTGAAAACCGCCTCCAAAATCACCCAAATCCGAGCTTCCCAACTCAAAAATATGACCAACTGAACAAATCTTTATTTTATATTTTTTTTTGCCAGCTATTCTGCCTCGTTTCTCATGTCAAACAATCTTTAAACTCACTTTTTATGCCTCCAATGAATTCCTTGTGAAATTCTAGTCAAGTTAGGCTATTGAATCACTTAATTTGACCTTATATTGAAGGAGATATGTTAGTTTCAATAATTGGAAATAGTGCAGATTTTTAAATACGAAATCAGTGGCAATTTTATAATTAATCTTAAAAAAAATTTGCAACCCAATTCTTCGTAAAATGACCATAAAATCCTCATACGATGTCCAAATTTGATGATTCTTTTTGCTAAGAGTCCGTAATTAGATACGGACCTAATGCTTCATTCAAAATAGAAATCGCAGCTCATTTGTTTAATATGATATCATTTATGCTTGTAAAACAATGTCGAAACATGAAAAACGAGTGCAACACAACCTAAACATATCCGAAACTTACACGAGCCCCTCGGGACCAAGTCCAAACATACCAACAAGTCGCATAGCATAACACGGACTTACTCGAACCCTCAAAATGCTGAGCGAAGTGCAGATACTCAAAACGACATGTCGGGTCGTAACATTCTTGGTTCTACTCAGTTTGAAACCTTTAGACTCCAAGGTTTGTCTCAAACCTCCAACCTCGCGTTAACTCCACTTCGTGTCTCGTCAATCAATATTATATCATCGGCAAATAGCATGCACCAAGACACCTCTCTTTGAATGTGTCCCGACAGTACATCCATCGCCAAGGCAAATAAAAATGGGCTAAGAGTCGATCCCCGGTGCAACCCCATCTCCACAAGAAAATGCTCCGAGTCACCACCCGTAGTCCTCACCCGAGTCTTAGCATCATCTTACATATACTTAATCACTCTAATGTACGCTACCGGAACGCCGCTAACCTCCAAACACCTCCACAGGACCTCCCTCAGGACCTTATCGTATGCTTTCTCAAGGTCAATAAACACCATATGCAAATCCTTCTTCCTCTCCCTATACTACTCCACTAATTAAAATTGTAAATACCCTTTATTAAATAAAATGTAAGAAAATTTTAAAATTACTATTGTTATTTATTTATATCCAAAACGTCTAATATTATGAATAGGAGACATATATTTTGTAATTTTCTTTTAATTTTACACATATGAATTAGTGTGTATGCAGGCTGACGTAACATTATCAAGCTACCTCTCATTTTATTCTTAACATGTGCTACTTGCAACTTTTAGTGAATGTAATCATTTTTATCTTGTCTAATTTTGTTTGACCGTCATGCATCTTAATATTCGCATCTGTCCAACATTCATTGAAGATATGTTGGGTTTTAGTGAATTAACGCTCACTATCATACAAGATTATCGATCTTATAACTATTACTTACCTTTCACTTTGATAGATATCCTTCTATCACATAATATGTAGCACTTCTCCATCATAAAAATCTGATTTTAATTATATGAGTAACATTTTTATCTATTATTTTATTCTCTTGAACAATGAACCTATATATCGATATTAAATTGTTAGCATTTTAGCACCGCAATCGCGTCTAGTCTCACCTCAGCTTCGCTCTTCACATGCCGATTAAAGTTGTAATGCATATATTCGCTCTTATTTATATTTATCCTAAAATATTTGCTCTCTAAGATGTTTCTCCATGATTCAAACTTTTGATTGGCATCCTAAATTGTGGGGTTATTAAACACCACAAATTATATCGAATTATAGCATTTTAAAACCTCCCACAGTCTGATGCAATTTGTGGAGGTTATAAAAAACCTCTACAATAAAATCGCTACAAAAAGAAATATATAGCGGGGTTAAAAAAAATGCTATAAAATGATCTTATAGTGGGGATTCTTATAACTCTCCCAAATAAACCTATGCAATTTAGCTTATTTCTTGACGTGGTTATAGATGACATATATAATATAATATAAAATCGATTTCGAAAAAAGCTTGACTTTTATAATAAATGATTGTTATATATAGATGTTGTTATATATAATTACGACATCATTATTGTTCTTAATTACGTCTTGCGTCCAAAATCCAAACAATTGACTGATACTACGATATGAAGTCACTTTGTGTACAGCAGTCATGTCCCATATTTCTCGTCTCATACACTCTCACAAACGACAGCAATTAGTGTGTTGTATTCAAACAATGAAGACAATAATAGATCACGAGTTTAGAATTTCTTGTCCCAATTTCTCATGATGGAGAGAACACATATGGTAAGAAGTGATTTTTTGTAAGTTTGTATTCAGATTTTGCCAAAAAGTTTTCGTACTCTCCTATGCTTAAAGTTGATGATAATATATATACTACTGACAAATTCTTCAAGATTTTCCTCTCTATTGAAACTTATATTCATCGATTAGGTACGCGTTAGGACATAAAAATTGTAATTATTTTAGAAAAAAAATAATAATATTTGGAATTAAGTTGAAAAAATTATTTGGACTTTGAACTTATGTTTAAACACGCATTTCACTTGAAAAAATATTGAAGTTTTGTGAATGGGGAAAAAAGTTTTTCGAAGCATATTCTCAAAAAATCTCTGAAAACTTTCAAAATTTCATGGACAAGTACATTTTTTGAAAGAAAAAAAATTCGAAAAAAAGAGAAATATCTATGAACAAACTGGTCGTATATCTTTTAATTACTTTTTTTGGTGTTTCCAATCAAAGTTAATTGATGATAAAAAATTCTATTCGTTAATTACTTTTTCTAAAGAGTGTTATTATAGGGGGAGCAATTACTAATTTCCCAAGCTGGTCCCAGAATTTATATGCTAATTATTATAAAGATATATAGGAAGGTTAATTAGATAATATATCAATAAAAGTTTATTAAATTCGCTTCTTCTAGACTTGAAGCGAAAAAGGTTTCATAGTGTAAAGGAACTTTAGTGACATATTAGTCCCACTAATCTCTTCTAAAGAGCAATACATATACATGATTATACAAAGTTAAAATATTATGATTGAATAATAAAAGTTGCTAAGGAAATGAATAGGAAAAAGATTAATTGATGAATTCTACTATTCCATTTTGACTCCACGCATGCAATGGATTCCGATAATTTTTTTTATTATAGCCAACTAAACCACAAAATGCTTTTGGGAAAAGAAGACAATTATGTATAGAAAAAAAGGAAGAGAAAAGATGAATCATTTCTAACTTTATAGCAAATCAATTACTAAAAAGCATGAAGAACATTGTCCCCCATCTTCCACTAATTAGTTTTATCTCCAACTTTTTCAATTTTATTTGGCATTTGCATCTCATAATTGTTGAAAGAATAACTAAATAACCAAACGAGGAAAGAAAAAAAAACGTGCCTTGTTCTCCGCTGCTAAATGCTTCACGGCAACTCATAGAATATTCACGATGAGATCAAGACATTAAATAGTATCTTTTTTAATGTCGAAGTGATCAAGAGACATTCTTCCTTAAGATCAACTCAAAATGCGGTTGGACACTCCTTGACAGATACTTCAAGAAGATCCATCATATCCTTTGCACGAGAGATAAGCGAATTTGGCTTTCGATTGAAGAAACAAGAAGGAGCACTCAAGAGAAGTTATTCCTCGCGATCAATTCGAAGTAGTACTCGATTTTTTTGGAGATCAAATATATAACAGAGATATCTTCATCCGGAGGAGAACAATCAAGGAAAACAAATAAAATTGTACTCACAAATATTCATCAATAAAATCTCTTTTTCTTCGTATTAAAAAAAAAAAAAAAAAAGAGTTCATATGTGGAATGCCCCCACTCTCCTCTGTAATTCACATGCCATATGTAGTGCGATGTGATATAACACAGCATGTATTATATCATACTTTAACTTATTTTTGCTTAATAAAATTTTAATGGACTTGATGATCACATTCTTGTCATGTTTAAAAACGTAACTTGGTAAAAATCACAGTTTACTAGTATGATGAAAGTCTTGTCGGATTTATATGAAATGATACATGATGCTTTGATCCTCGGCCTTCAAATTTTTGGAGCACATCTAATTGGATCGATCTTACCTTAGCTCCAAGGTAGTAACAATAATGTAAATTGGATCTTGACTCATATTCTCCAGTAATACCTAAACTTATATCTTGGTAGCTTTTGTCTTTGATGATTAATCATATGTTGCCAATTACAAAATTAAAGGTTAGATAATCTCATTCTCGTTGAGTTCGTGAGAATTGATATAAAATGAATTAAAATAATGAATTGGGTGGTCCTAGTTGAACTCAGTTGTATTTTTTTTAAAACAAGAAAACTTTATGGGATGGTTCCCATTTTAGTGCCAAAATAACATGAAGGGCCACGTATGAGTGTATGTCAAAAAAAGAGCAATTGTGATATGCCTAAAAGTAGTGGGACCCTTCCACCTAGATTCACACTCATAGGAAATAATTGCATTTAACAGGACATGTATTTTTATTTTACCCTACGAGGAAAATATTATATGAAGTAATTATTGTGAATCAATAGTTAACATATTAACTAACTATTGACGTAAGATCAAGTAATTATTGTGAATCAATTGTTGTAAAACGATTTTCAATTAATCTTTGTACAATAAAACATCCGACAAAATCTACACCAAATTTCTATTTCATATAACATTGACTATGTCAATTATAGTTCATAGTATGTCATAAGAATTAGAATATTGAGAACAAAATTGCATTAATAGAGTAGAGAGCATTTATCTTCCTAAGTAGAACGTGAATCCGAATCAAGGCATCCACCGGACACTGGTTAGAAAACAAAGTATAATTAAGAATATATACTATTTCGTCCGTTCACTTTTACTTATCTACTATTCTAAAAATAGATTATCACATTTATTTGTCCACTTTCGTATATCAAGAAAAAATAATTTTCTTTTTTCTACTACACCCACAATATTAATTACTCATTTTAAATTATTTCTCAAAATTATTAAAAATATATATCAATTAATATGAGTATGATAATAAATAATACACTTCATTTATTATTTCTTAAGAAATATAAAAAATTATAAGCAAAAGTGAACGGAGAAAGTACTTTAATCAATCTAATGATGTTGTGTTTATACCCTCCATAAATATTTACCATCGGATTCTCTTTTAGCCAAAGGGTTAAGCACAACATCACCGTAATTATTTTTTGGCAGAATCATGGTGATTCGTGTAGGGCAGGCATTATTCTCACGGAGCTCAGCTTTTACCTGACGGACGTTGCACGTGTAAGACCAAGAGAAAGGACGACCAATACAATGTAGGTTTAACGACGTTAGTAATGAAAAGTAACGGCAAAGATCACTCTATAGTTACTGCCATCATGGAAAATAGTTACTGTTATGAGATTATCAAAATTAAATGACCCTCAATCAATTAGAGTCGCAGTAACACATGTTTTTATTTCCTCTTGCTTATCGGCAGCATGTGAATTATATTACTCAGACTTTTAATATGCAAAAGATTTATAGAAGGAGCTACGTATCAGAATATTCATATAATATACGCTTTACTTCAATTAAAGATCAAATTAAAAACAGTAAAAATTGGTTGATGGTGATGTTGTTGGGTTTTTAAGCTTAAGGGGTCATTTGATAAAATACATTAGATAAAATAACGTATGTATTAACTTTGTATATTAATAATATCTTGTTTGGTGGACATTTTGAACTTATGCATCAATTATGCAAGCATTAGTTATATATTCTATTTGGTATTATCTTATGCATAACGAATGCATAGAAAACCATAGTATTAGCAATGCAATGAGTTTCAATGCATGCATTGGCTTAGTTAAAAATAAAATTATTCTTCAAAATTTATGCTTGATTAAAATATGCTAGTTATGATATTAATGCAAGTTTAAAATAATCCAAAAAGTGAGAAATAAAATGATATCTCTTGTAAATAAGTAAATACTTAGCATATTCTTTTTTTATAAATAAATATTTAGTTCTATATTACAATATAGGTAGACAAATCAAATATTTTTTTAAAACTTTTTCATATAAAAACATTTCTCTACATATGATTCTTTTTAAGAAGTTAGAGTTATGGACTGGGTTTGAAGGTATTTTTGTAAACAAACAATTTTGTGCAATGCTTTAATACATCAAATCAAACAATGGATAAGAAATACGTCAGCATAACTAATACCAGCATAACTAATGCAAGCATAACTAATATCAGCATTACTAATACACCCTATTCAACATTATTCTTAATTTCTTAGGCACTCTATCAAACGATCCCTAAAGTTAGCTTAAAAAAGAGTGAATGAGAAATGGAGAGAAAATGAAATATTTGAGTTTTTCTCCTTCAAAGGGACATTGTCCCATATTGGAAGAGGAAAAAGTTTTTTATGAGTATATATATAATTGCCCTTCTTCTAACTCTTAAAGATTTAAGAAGAAGGTAAGCATCGCGCCGTCGTCATCGCTCTCTTGGATTCGGCTTCGATTTATTGATTGATTTTTTGGACCAAATTTATTTGTTAATAGTAAATATTAACATAATATTATTAAATATCTATTTTTTGTAAATGAAAAATTAATATTAAATCCAACGGAAAAATAAAGTGTTTGTTTTCCGTTATTTGTTTTCTGTTTTTTGTTTTTAACGGAAAATTAAGTTTCCTCCGCACTTTTTGACTTCCCGATTTTTTATTGCGTAAATAGCCATTTATATTATGGCCGTTTTGTGTAAACAACCCATTCTCTGATCAGATTTTCGATATGAATTTCTGAGTTCTCCTTCTTTCTTCTACATTGGTTTAACTACGAAGAAAGCAATAGTAAGTGTGATTTGCTACCGAACTTTGTATCCGCTGAAACACTGGGGTTTGAAGTAACGGTATACTAGTGTGTAATTCGTTCTATCTTGGGAGGAAATAATCCACAACCTTGAGTACTAGGAGGGGATTAAATTTCTTAAGAAAACACTGTGAATTCAGATTAAATTATGTTTCTTTTAAATTTCTGGTTATATGTTATTTCATCTTCTCCAAAATTATTTTACAAATACAATTTTCTAACTGATGTTAATCAATATACCTCATATGCTCATAATATATGCAAATAACAATAATCACGTCTTAATCCCAAATAAAGTTTGATGGGCAATGTGAACCCTCACTTCCTTTTTCAACTGACTCAACTCATATCATTAGCCTATCATAACAGGTTTGCCTCATAATACATGCAAAGTCGTGTTAATAATTAATGACAAGAAAACATATACTATTAGGTTTGTTGTTGTATAAGTGATCACTCCGATCCTACAAATGAAAATTAAACTTGCGGCTGGAAATCAGAGGAAGTTTGAAGTATTAGATGGTAAATTGGAGTTATCTAATATGATACAAGATTTGAATCGAATGAAATATCCATTCTCTATTTTTTCTTGTATTGAAGTGGCTTATTACGCAAAGACTTCCTCCCTTAAACATATATATATATATATGAGGAAAAACAAAAAAGAAAAGTAAAAAAAAAATAGAGATTTTTAAATGCATGCAATTTGAAAGAGTTTTCCAAAGTTCTGACCAGATACCCCAATTATCAGCACCCTTTCTCTGTATTATGTCTTCATCCTCTCCCTAATTAACTACTTCTAACTTCTAATCCTGTTTCTTTGTCAAATACTTGGGCAAAATATTGTCTTCTTCTACAATAATTATAAATATGAATATGAATATGAATATAAATACAAGACTACAAAAATCATAAACTTGAAAATATTTAATCCTTGGAAATAGAGCTCTTACCAATATTGACTAACCATTGTTACACATAAAACACCATTTGACCATTGTCAGGTCAGGAGTATATTCGTTTTGTTTAATTTACTTTATTAATTGTTTTAGTTCGGTGGGTAGAAAGTAACCGAAAAAGACGATTAATTTAAGTGTTTATGAAAATAATTTTATAATTTAAGTAGTACTACAATATCAAAAGCATAGAATCTTTGTCCAGTTGAAGAACAAAGAAACATTATCGTGGATGAGACTCCAAGTTGGCAGTGGATTCTCTGACTAAAAATAAATAAATAATTATTTAATTGATGATACATTTTTCATTGGATTCCACTAATCTATTTTTCTTTTCTTGTTAGTTTTTAATTATGTTAAGAAGAAAATGCAAGCATTTTTAAATACAAAAAAAGATCCCCCACTTTCTGAATAAATTGAAGCAAGTGATGAAAAATTCACATGGGAGACGAGTCAGATCTCCTCCTCAGTTCAAATTCAAGAAGGACCAATCCAGAAGCTGCCATACGTTGTTCTTTTGATAAATTTTCAGTTCATTCTAGTATTTAAATTAAAAATAGTCGATGAAAGTATAATATATGTATAATTTATATAATATATATGTATAATTGTGTATATTTGATGTATAATCTATATATATGGCTAGAAAAAATAAACAATTAATATGACCGGCTATATGTGTAAAAAAAACCTTAATTTGAAGAATAACTATTATATATGTAATTACTTTGTATAGCTACTATTCAGTTGTTACGGTAGTGTATTTATAGTATTCGCGTTGCTTTATTCATGAATATACAACAACAAAAAGCGCCTAAAAATCAGGATAGTCAAGTTGTACGCGTAAGTATTCACATGTATTCATGAATACAGCAACAAAAAGCGCCTAAAATCAGGGCAGTCCAATAGTACGCGCATGTATTCGCGCTGCTGTATTCATGAATATATATCAACAAAAAGCGCCTAAAAATCAGGGCAGTCCAGCTGTACGCGCAGGTGTTCACATGTATTCGCGCCATGTATTCATGAATACAGCAGCAAAAAGCACCTAAAATCATGGCAGTCCAGCTATACGCGCATGTATTCGCGTTGTTGTATTCAAGAATACAACAGTAAAAAGCGCCTAAAATAAGGACAGTCCCGATGTACGCGCATGTATTCACATATATTCGCACCATGTATTCATGAATACAATAACGAGAATCACCTTAAAATAGGTTTGTCCAACTGTCTAAAAGAGAGGAAAAACATAAATAGCGTATTTCATGCATCAATGGTAGTATATACAATAAATATAAAAGGTAGTTATAGAAAATGATATTTTAAAATGATTTTGATTTATAACAAATAAGGTGTATACGGAGGTAAAATTTCCATTATGTTAGTGCCAATAAATTAAAGTATCAAGTAAAATGTCTGAAAAAGTTAAGGAATAAGTGCCCATTAATTAGGGCGAACGTGGAATAAAGTTAGCTGAGTATGCTCTAAACAAACTAAACGGACTGGGCTTTAATCCTCTTTTTTCTTCAAGAAAGAAGAAAGGGAAAAAGGAAGAACTTTTATGACCTAATTGACTTATAATTCATCTTTATTCTCACTGCTCAACGCCTAAAGATGCCATTCGCAGTGCATTAAGAATATAGTATTCTAAATGTAATTGAGGAATATTACACGATTAATACTATAACAAAATACTCATAAACCAATATTTTAGGAAATTCCATGTAAATATGTCTTCAGTGGTTTAATTTGAAAATTTTGAATTCAACTTTCAATTAATGACAATTATGGTATTTCACCTTAGTTATAAATACGAGCTAGTTTTTTCTTTATGGAATTTTGTTCAAATATAGCATAATTAAATGAGCACTAATGTTGCTTTATTAAATTTCTAGATGCTTTTGCATTTAATTGCAGAAATTCCAAATTACTCCATAAGTCTGAATCTCGCAAAGTTTTCCTTAATTAGATTAAATTGTTGTCATGCATTCTTCATCACTTTTCTTACAGTCCATAGGTACAACTCTATTATAAATGTTCGTCTCATCATATGATTTTTTTCTTATAACATCAGTAAAATATATAAAAAATAAATTAAACATTATAAGATTGTTTTTTTTAACTATAAATGTACCGTAGGAGCTCATTCTAATAATAGATACATTTATGCAACACAAAACGAGATTAATTTCTTCCCAAGTGTCGAGGACGAATTATCATATCTTAGTTTTACTAAAGACGCTGCCACAAACATTTGTATTCTGTGTTACTTTCCCAAAGTAATACTCATTTCGTCTCATATTATATATCGTGTTTCTCTTTTACACGTCCTTAAGAAATATTAATTAGGAAAGAGATTAAATAATTTTATCCTTATTTATATATTAAGATATAATCTCTCTTTATCGAATATTTATGTGTTATCTTTATTTTCAAAAATAATAATTACTAAGGGTTTTAAACTTTTAAAATAATAAATATTATGAGACAATTATTTTTATTAATATGACTGAGTTTTTTTTTAATACTTACAGGAGTACTTGAAAGTTGATACTGGTGTCTCGAAATGGTAAATGGAGGGGCAAATTCGAAATGGTAACGGTTAAAAACTTTGAACAGAAAGGGCAGAAAAATAAAATCACAGTTTTCCTTTGTGGACCCCACGTAAAAAGAAAAGGACGGTATGGTGCATTTTCTCCGACCCCACCACCGTCCTTTTTTTAACCCCTCGTGTTCACCAAACAAAAAAAGAGAAGAAAAAAAAAAGAATCAAAAATATAAAAAAGAAAAAATAAATGCAAGTATTAAATAAATGGTGTGAATATGGAAATGGAAAAGGACAGACTCAACTCTGCATTTTTATTGGATTTTTCGGTGAAGCGGAAAGGAGAGAGAAACAATCAAAGTAAAAGCTTTTAGCCTCTCACTGTCTTCAACACTTGTTTTCTTTGAGGAGAAAAAAAAGTAGAAGAGAGGGGTGCGTAGGATAAGCAGTGTATGGACTCTGAAGAGGGTGTAGTTTAAGAGCCTTTCTTGCTTCTGCTTTCTGGCTATGGTAGAGTGAGTTTGAGCTAAAAAAAAAAAGAAAAACACACTGGAAGTGTAGTGTGTGTAGCCATTTCAGCTTATTTCTAGACTTGGGTCGTGCTTCTTTTCTTGATTATCTACGTACAATGGCTGCTGCTGTGCAGTTTAGCTCATGTGGTCAGAGGAGGAGAGGAACTTTTACTGTAGTTTTGATGTTGGTTTACTTGTGGGGTTCTCTGATCTCCTTATCTTGTGCTCTTAGGCTCTCTTCTGTCTCAAGGCAGAAGCTTCAAGTTGAGAGACACTTGAAAAGGCTCAACAAACCTGCCATTAAAAGCATTGAGGTATTTACTTCACTTTTCTCCCTTTGGTTTAAGCTTAAACCATCTCAAGTTTGTGACAACAGTAAAAGAAAACTTTATTGAACGCTATTGCTACTGGTGTTCTGAGTGTCATTTTTACCCCAACTTGTGCACTTATCATTAACTGGTTTCTGATTCTGTCCTCCTTCCCATTTTCTTTGTCCATTTTAGTGATTTTCTCAGTGAATATTTTTTTACTTGAATAGCTATTGCAGTGGTTGGTTTATATTGGTTCCTCCCCCTTTGCTTCTTTTTTTTTTTTTTTTTTTTTGGGGGGGGGTTGAGAAGGGAAATAGGAGCAACGGTTCTTTTGTTTTTGGCTCCATGTTGTGTATTTCCTCCCTTATTCTTGGAAGTCATTCAAATTAGTTATTACCTTTGTAGAACAATTTCCTTTGTTAAATGGGAGATATTTGGTTGAGCTTGAAGGAAAGTGAGTGAGATTAGATTTTAATGCTATGACTGTAATGATTATACAGAGTGCAGATGGGGATATCATTGACTGTGTACACATCTCTCAGCAACCAGCTTTTGACCACCCATTCCTCAAAGATCACAAAATCCAGGTCCATATTTCTTTTTTTTTTCATTGCTTTCGTTTAAAACACTTTTGAACTAGCTTCTTCTCACATTCCTTAAATTTCTCACTGGAAATTCTCAGTAATATTCTAATTGGTGTTTTATAAATACTCAGATGCGACCTAGCTATCATCCAGAACGGCTTTATGATGAGGACAAGATGGCCACAAGGCCTAAAGAAAGAACAAATTCCATCACTCAATTGTGGCATATGAGTGGAAGTTGTCCTGAGGACACTATTCCTGTAAGGAGAACAAAGAAAGATGATGTTTTGAGGGCAAGTTCTGTCAAAATGTATGGTAAGAAGAAGCACAGAGCCATCCCTAAGCCCAGGTCTACAGATCCTGACCTTATCAATGAAAGTGGCCATCAGGTGCCTAAAATTTCTACCATCAGTTTTATCACTTCCAATCTTGATTTCATATTCTGATTGTGTTTGTGTGTATTGGCAGCATGCAATAGCTTATGTTGAAGGAGACAAGTATTATGGAGCAAAGGCAACTATTAATGTGTGGGAACCTAAGGTACAGCAGCCAAATGAATTCAGCTTGTCTCAGCTTTGGATTCTTGGTGGTTCTTTTGGTGAAGATCTAAACAGCATTGAAGCTGGTTGGCAGGTATATTAATTAGCTATCTGCTACACTTGGAACTATTTCTTAGTTGAAAAAAGTTGTACTGTTCAGCTTCACATGTCAAAAGTATTGTGTGTTATTATTGAGTCTAACAAGTAAGCATGCACGTGAATGTCAGGTTAGCCCAGACCTCTATGGTGACAATAACACAAGACTGTTCACTTACTGGACTGTAAGTTTCTTGATTTCTCATTTTTATTTGAACTATATGATCTTTTCCTAATGTTTGGTTGCAATTATTTGCAGAGTGATGCATATCAAGCAACAGGATGCTACAACCTTCTTTGCTCAGGTTTCATTCAAGTCAGCAGTGCAATAGCTATGGGAGCAAGCATCTCCCCTGTTTCAGCCTATAGAAACTCCCAATATGATATCAGTATTCTTATCTGGAAGGTAAAATTCCACTTTCAAAGTTTCAGGCCATTCTGGCTTTATGTCAAATTGTGGGGCACCAGCAGCCAGCATCTCATCAAGTGAACATCAAGAATTCATTGAACACATCATTATGTGGGAAAATGTCTAACTAATATGATTAAATTTAACTGTTCTGGAAACAAGAAATCTTTATTATTCCCTTTCAGAAAAATCAAATCTTTATTATCCAAAAAACAAAAAAAACCTTTTGTTTTTATTTGTGGTCCGGCCCTTACCCGGACCCCGCATATAGGGAGAGCTTAGTGCACCGACTTTTTTCTATTTGTTCATATTTGTTCTTGTTGGTGTAATCCTTTTACATTGGATATTAATTGTAGGATCCAAAAGAAGGCCATTGGTGGATGCAATTTGGAAATGACTATGTGTTGGGGTATTGGCCATCATTTTTGTTCTCCTATCTAGGAGAGAGTGCATCAATGGTAGAGTGGGGTGGGGAGGTGGTCAACTCACAACCAGATGGTAAACATACAGCTACACAAATGGGGAGTGGTAGATTCCCAGAAGAAGGTTTTGGCAAGTCAAGTTATTTCAGGAACATTCAAGTTGTTGACAGTTCCAATAATCTTAAATCTCCTAAAGATCTTGGCACTTTCACTGAGCAATCCAACTGCTATGATGTCCAAACAGGAAGTAATGAAGATTGGGGACATCACTTTTACTTTGGAGGCCCTGGTAGAAATCCTAATTGCCAATGAAAAAGAAAGGTCCATTAAAAAAATAAAAAAAAAACAAAAAAGTTTAATCTCATTACTGATAATAGCCCCAACCCCTGTAAAATTTGATTTAGTGTAATGTTTTCTCTGTCTCTCTCTCTCTCTTGTATACCCTTTTGGTTTTTGATTTTTGATTTTTTTAGGTTTGTGTCAGCAGTAAATGTGAACTTTTTCAGCAGTGTGGGAAGTTTTGACCCTTTTGCTTTTTTTTACCTTGAAAGGTTCTCCCATGCAAATGAATGGGGAAGTGTGGCCTAGTTTCTCAAAAAGCTAAGAAAGAAACAAAAGGCCTTTTGTCATCTTCTTTGTATTTGATTTACTCCATTCTTAGGAGTACTCTCACTCAATGTATCCTTCTTTCTTTGAGGTGTGATTTGTTCTAAGGAAATTAAGAATGTTACTTGCTCTAATTTACATTATTTATTGGTAAAACTAAAATCAAGAAGTGAATGAATGGACAGAAGAAAGGCATTTTGGATGGGGTGTTAGTGGATGACATTTTATTTTTATCATCTTTGGGTGGTCCATTAACTTTTGTAAAGAGTCCCC
>ML413814.1:57040-102222 GCA_005239525.1 Nicotiana knightiana
CCCCCCCCCCCCCCAACCACACCACCATTGCCACTCCCCATTAATCACAGTGTGTCCACCATGTTTAGCTGTCCTTAACTTTTATAGATCCTTGCTATTTAAAGTGATTGTAAAGTTGATACCATTTTTGCCTTCATCTTGGAAAATGCTTCTTTTTTTGTTAGGAATTTTTGTAGTGAGGCTGTGATACATGTTATGAGTATAAAAATAATGATTTACTTTTCAAGAATGTTTCATAAGCCACTTGTAGAGAAAAATAGTCTTATACCCTCTCTGTTCACTTTTATTTGTCTACTATTGACTTTTAAGAAATAATAAAGAAAGTGTATGATTTATCGTGATACCCATATTAATCGGGTTATAGTCTTAATGTACTTTGGAAACTGATTTGGAACGAGTAATTAATGCAAAGAGTAAAACAGGAAAAATAAATTATTTTTCTCTTCATATATGAAAGTGGACAAGTAAAAGCGCATAATCTATTTTTAGAATAATGGACAAGTAAAACTGAACCAAAACTCGCTTCCTACTCGCTCGTACATTAATATCGACCGGAAAAAATTAAAATTAAAATTAAAATTAAATTTAGAGTTTTAAGTCAATGGATGTAAAATGGCAATGTGATTACTACATCGGGCCGCCACATGGTCACAGGGGTGGTCAACGGACAAAAAAACTGCACATTGTATAAAGGTAAAAGATGACCATCCTCAAACAAGTACATTGAATTACTACTTAATCAATGAAATTGCCAATACATGATTCACATAAACTATGTTTGTCCCAAAAGAATGAGAGTTTGTGACTGTGTCTTATTTTCAGTTCTCAAGATCAGTTAGTTTACCGCCAAAATACATGTATAGGTAAAATATGGTTGTGGAACACAAAGTTTATCATTGAAAAAGGCAACAATATAGTAATGCCGATGTCTTGCAAAAATGAATGATGATTTCATTCTTTGTTTGAAGAGGAAGAAGAAAATGTTGCAGAAAATCAGTTGATTTACCAAACAAAGTAAACTTTTAATGCTCAAAGCAGAAATTCACACCAACTAGGAGCTGAAGTTGTCATTATGATTTAATAGACGTTTCTAAATCTAAATTTATAATTGGATGTAAATGGTGTGCTTCAACAAGTGGTTACTTTTAATGATTTCCTTCTAATAATTACTTATGATCAAAATTTGATAGGCCTCTGGAGTTACATAAACCTAGCAGAATAGGTAATTAACATAAATAGCAACTAAATAAGTACATTACCTAATACAAACCTATAAATCTGGACCGAAAATCACGTTCAAGGAAATCCAAATCGATCCACTTACCTAAAATAATCAAGCTGACGAGATTCACGGAACAAACGATCTTAAACATTTCCTTCCTATTTCTTTGCTACGTAATATTTTCAAGAGAATAGTTATGTCTCAACTTCCTCACATTTCATAATCTCTTTCTTCCCATTTACAAATATATGAAACTAATAAATCTGGAGTTTAACATGTATAAAAATATACATACGAAATCCTGAAATATAACTATATAAATACAGTTATAGATGTTGTATAAACCAGATAATATACTAAGTAAAAACCACGCAAATATTAATGTTATATTTCGTTTGTTTACATGTATATATAATTTATATATGTGGTATAAAATACAACAACAACAACCAAGTATAATCCCAATAGTGGGGTCTAGGGAGAGTTGTGTGCATGCAGACCTTACTCCTACCCTAGACTAGAGAGAGGTTGTTTTCGTTCTCTCGGCTCCCTCCCTCCAAGAACTCCCCACATTGCTCTTGGGGTGACTCGAACTCACAACCTCATGGTTGGAAGTGGAGGGTAATCACCACTAGAGCAACCCACTTATGTCATGTGGTATAAAATACATATAAAAAAATATATATGACATATTGTTGGAATATTTACATTATAAATTATCACAATATAATATACTTCAAATATATTAAAGGTATATTCTAAGTAAGAATAAATTTGTACAACAAAAAGTTTAAAACTTAAAAAAAAAAAAATACCGGAATTCTTATTGTACAACCTCGTTAAAGAGGGGGTTATTTTTTAGATATACTTTTTTCAAAATCTTTGATATATTTGAGTAAGTGTTATTTATGGAAGAGGAAAAAGGAAATGTAATAGTAAAAGTGAATTAATAAAGAGGGATCCCTTACTATCATTAAAAAATATAATAGTAAAAGTAAAAAAATGTGCCAATTTTGAAATAAACAATGATTACTGTCATTTATGAGAATAGTTTTTAAAAGAAAAATTGGCATCCTATAATAACACATAACATGAATTGGCAACTTTTTAGTCTTACATTAAGTTTGACAAAAATAGCCCCAAATAATTAGCATTATATAACCAAATCCTAAAAAAACTACTCTTTTATTTCTCTCTAAGAAAAAACTACTCACTTATTTCAGGTTCCCTCTCCCTTTCTCTCCTTGTATTTCTTCTTCTTTCTCTTTTCTTTCGCTTTCATAATTTAGCTAAAATTTTTAAAAATTATGCAAAAGAATCAATGGGATTAAAAGGTATGGTTGATCTCACATCAGCAAAAATCAGACACAAAAACTAAGAGAGAAAAAATATATTTCAACTTTATTTTTCTTCTCTCTCCTTTTTTTTGGTTAGATTGAACAAGTGGGTATAATTGAAATTGGTTGAAAATACCTAAACGACAATATATACAAAATTTGAGCAAGATTAGAAGTGATTTAGACTGGTTTAAGATTAAAAAAATCAGACATAAAAATCCAACTGCGACATGTGTATATCACGTTGTATATCGTGTACATCAGTGTATATCACAGACAGATTTTTAAGGACGTCTGTGTATATCCGTTTGTATATTGTGTATATAACATAATTTTTTTATGGATGCCCATGTATATCACACTGTATATCATATATATATAACACAAATATTTGTGGATATACACATATACACATGATATAAATGAGATATTATTGATATACATAGAGATATACACGGGATACAATAGGGGATACACATGTGGAGTAGTCTTGAACTTGAGTTTTCAATCTGGAATGTGTTGTGCAAAGAAGGAAAATAAAATTTTAATATATTTTGTCGATACAAAAATTATTAATATGTTATACACGATGATATACAAATAATATAATTATTAATGTGTTATATATATTTAGATATACATATAAAAACTAGAAAAATAAATAAAAAATATTTGAAAGTTTTTTCGGATGCTACTGAAGGAAATAGAACCTAATTTCTAGGATGGTGGTTTCTATGAGATAAGATATAGAGGATTTTAAATATCTTTTGCTATTTTTTGGAAAATAATTTTGATGGGGCTTATTTTTAGGATGGTGGTTGAACCATTAGAAGTGAGAGAATAACTTTAGGCTACCATATGCCAAATCCTAAAACATTAGATTTTTTATGCCAATTGTTGGACCTAGTTATCATGCCATGTCAAACCCCCTTTTTAAAAGGAATTTTTACATTCCTATACACTATATGAAACTATATTACCCTCCCTACTCAAGTTTTACTATAATTATATTTTATATACCCAATTACCATTTATGTACATTTTAAGGGAATTAATGATAATAATTAGTGTCCTAAAATAACTCTACCTTATCTTCCACTCCCCCCACATTTCTCTCTCCACATCCCACCCCCATCCCCAACGCATTTTGCACTCATCCACGATTCCACCAATGACAACTATTAAAAAGCTTTGAAGCTTTGAATTTGAATTTGGGTTTTCAAAAAATATTATTTGTTTGAATTGGATGTTGTTGCAAAAAATTGGAAATTCTCTCTACGTTTCTCTCTATCTCTCAATCCCTAATTTCAGTAATGTAAAGCAAATGAAAAGAGAGCAGTAATTCCACCATTGACAACCATTAAAAAGTTTTGAAGCTTTGAATTTGAATTTGGATTTTCAAAAATCATTATCTGTTTGGATTGAGTGTTGTTGCAAATAATTAGAAATATAGTTTGGAGTTTATATCTTAATTTTGAGGGTGTTTTGGTGAAGATTACACTTGATTTTGGCTAAATTTCATATTAAAAGAAGAAGAAGAAGAAGAAGAAGAAGAAGAAGAAGACATGATATACATTATATTTACGAAATTGTAGAAAAATTATAGAAAATTGTATTATGTTGTTTTATATATATATATTATTTAACTATTGTATGGAAGTTGAACAATATTGTATAAAAATTACATTTAAGTGGTATTATATTGTAGTTGTATATAACTAAGTAGAAATAATGTATGAGAACTGTAGATAAGTTGTAGATAAATTGTATAATATATAATTAGTTGTATGAAATTTATTTTTACTATGTATAAATTAGATACAAAATATGCAAAAGACATATTGTATAAAAATTATATTTAAGTTGTATGATATTGTAGTTGTATTTAACTGTATAGAAATAGTGTATAAAAGTTGTAGATTAGTTCATTTGACCCAACACTTTTGACCCGGTGCATAATTTATGTGTAAAAGTTCACTTAAATTGCAAAAAATAATAGGTGAACCTTACAGGATTCAATGTTTTGCAAAGTGGAGATGAAAAGACTAAACTTAGAGATTTGTGTTCTCAGAGATGAGAGATTCAATCAGTTAAAGATGTCAGATTATGCAGCATATGCCTACAAGTTGTTATCTCAGTTCTTACTCGCTGAGCTTGAGGCTTCTAATTTTACTGAGTTTGATACGTTTGAGGATTAATTATATATATATATATATATATATATATATATATGTGATGGATATAAGTTTCCTTTTGAATCTCTTGTTCACAAAATAAGGGATCTTGTTCCAATGGAACTAGTGAAAGAGTTACTGAGATCAAATGGTGAACACCTATGACCCAAAAGGTCATCTTGTGTTAATTTAGTAAAAACTGTATTTCGAGGCCCCAAAAGCCTCTGTTAATCTCACCTCGATGTGCGTGTGCAGCCCGGGCGCGTAGCCGGGGAGTCTTTATGTGGAAATATGTTAAACAGTTGAATTTATGATAATTAATAGAATAAAGTTAAGTTTGGTCAACATTTTTGGTAAACGGACCAGAACCCGTAATTTGACGGTCCCGGAGGGTCCGTAGGAAAATATGGGACCTGGTCGTATGCCCGGAATCGAATTCCGAGGTCCCAAGTCCGAGAAATGAATTTTTAAAGAAAATTATTTTCTGAAAATAAGAAAGACTTTTGAAAATGAACTTTGATGTGAAATCTGTGTTATCGAGCCCGTATTATGGTTTCGGAGCCCGAAACAGGTTCAACATGTTTTAAGTGAGTTATATGTAAAATTTGGTAACAAACAGACTTGGTTTGACGTGTTTCGGATCAAAATTGGAGAAGTTAGAAGTTTATGAAGTTTGAGAAAATTCTATAGATTTTGGAGTTTAATTCATTGTTTTTTATGTTATTCTGGTGGTTATATTACTCGAATAAGTTTGTAGGATGATTTTGAAGTCGTGTGTATATTCGTTTTTGAGCCCCGAGGGCTCGGGTGAGTTCCGAGTAAGTGTCGGAGTGCAAAAGAGTTGGAAAAATCTGGTTTTTTGGGGGATGTTCTGGTGTCTGAGATTTTTACACTATGTGATCGCATAGGTTGCCCCGCGATCGCGTAGTGTAGTGTGATGGGGGGTCAATTTGCTCTGCTCGATCGCAAAGAGCTGGGTGCGAACACGGAGCCTTAGGGCTTAGCTCTACGCGAACGCAACCCTATATCTGCGATCGCATAAGTCTCCTGTGGGGTTGGGGGTTGGGTAGCAATTGTTCTGTGCGAACGCGTTCTTTCGTTCACGATCGCGTGGGTTCACATACGGTTTCTCTGCGATCGCAGCCTTCACTTCACGATCGCGTAAGTCTAAAGCCAGTACCCTCCGCGATCGCAGGGCACATGTCGCGATCGCGATAGCCATTTTCGCCCAATTATTTAAATGCTCAAAAACAGAATACCCATTACGGGATTTTCATGTTTTTCACCATCTCCTTCTTCTCCAAACCCCATAGCCGATTTCCAAGCTGCTATTCCTCCATAACCACTTAGGTAAGTAATCTTAATTCTTGTTTCTTCCATTTTCCTTCATCAATCACTAAATTCTAGGTCTAAAAACATGAAATCAAAGGTAGGAATTTGGGTGTTTTGGGTAGAGTTAGGGCTTTTGGAAATTTTGGGAATTTAACCTCATTTTGGGTCGGATTTCAAAACAAATTGTATATTCGGGTTCATGGGGGAATGGGTTATCGGGTTTTGGTCCGAACCTCGAGTTTGGACCAAGGGACCCGGGGTCGAATTTTGGTATTTTTGGAAGAATTATGGGGAATGTATAATTAGGTTTTGGGATTGAGTTATTGAATAATTATTGATGTTATTAAGTCAATTATGTCTAGATATTATGTTTCGGAGTCGGATTCAAGAGGAAAGGCCGTGATTGAGACTTGACTTGCATTCTTGGAGCCGAGGTAAGTGTTTGGCCTAACCTTAGCTTGAGGGATTAGGTATAGAGTCTTATTTGCTATGTGTAATTCATGTCCAACGTATAGTTGAGGTGACAGGTACCTATATGTTGTGGTCAAGCATGCCCGTGAGTCAAATTATGATGAATTATTTAATGTTCTTTGATATTCTCCGTGTTGTGAATTATTGGGAACCTTGGAAGTGGTA
Source organism: Nicotiana knightiana (assembly GCA_005239525.1). Lineage (NCBI taxonomy): Eukaryota > Viridiplantae > Streptophyta > Magnoliopsida > Solanales > Solanaceae > Nicotiana > Nicotiana knightiana. The sequence continues at coordinate 63,742 of ML413814.1, forward strand.
CCTTGAGGTTACTTCATGACGTAGAAAGTTTTTGATTATGTGTTCAGACGAGGATTTAACTGTTGACATTATACTACTGAGTGAGATTGGTTATAGTTGAGTCCCTTGCCGGGACAGTAGAATTTTGTTTATTATTTATGTACATTTGAAATGTCGTATTGTTAAACTTTCATATCAATTATTGCTTTTACACTCATCATGCACGAGGGAACATTCTGTGCCGAGTGATTATTATATATGCACGAGGGAACATTCCGTGCTGATTGATTATTATTTATGCACGAGGGAACATCCCGTGCCGATTGATTATATTTATGCACGAGGGAACATTCTGTGCCGATTGATTATTATTTATGCACGAGGGAACATTCTGTGCCGATTGATTATTATTTATGCGCGAGGGGACATACCGTGTCAATTGATTATTATTTATGCGCGAGGGGACATACCGTGCCGATTGATAATTATTTATGCGCGAGGGGACATTCCGTGCCGATTGATTATTATTTATGCGCGAGGGGACATTCCGTGCCGATTGATTATTATTTATGCGCGAGGGGACATTCCGTGCCGATTGATTATTATTGATGCACGAGGGGACATTCCGTGCCGAGTCATTATTATTTATGCGCGAGGGGACATTCCGTACCGTGTGATTTTGAGGCTATACACGAGAGGTCATGCCGTGTCTTCTCCTGTCTATTTTACTTGTTTCGAGTTGTCATTTCCTGCTTTACTTCTATATTCTAGTTATTACTTGATTCTACTGTTTTAGCCATTGTTTCCCCTCTTATCCCCATCATGTTATTCCCCGTAACTGTATTCTTGTTTATTTTCTACTATACTATTGAACTGCACAGGTACAATTTGTTGTCGTGTCCTAGCCTCGTCACTATCCGAGGTTAGGCCCGACACTTACTCAGTACATGGGGTCGGTTGGACTGATGCTACACCTGCACTTCTTTATGTTGTGCAGATTACACAGCCAGACCCAGTGGACCTCGCTAGTGGGAGTGTCCTTCAGTCCATTCTAGACGACATCGAGGTAGTTCTCTATGGCGTTCGTGGATCTCGGCATCCCTGTCTATCTTTTATTCTGTCATTTATGTGTTTTCCAGACAGATACATCATTTTATTTTCAAACTGTTGTTTTTAGTCAAATCTTAGACTGGTTCGTGAGGTTGTGACTCCACTTCTGGGTTTTGTACTTAAATGGATTTCTTCGTTATTAGCTATTGTCATTTAGATTTATGTTAATGCTTCCGTACTTTATCTCTGTTATCTAGTCAGTGTTTGTTATTTTCACTTGTTAATAAATCAATTCAGTTAACACTTTTGAATCTCTTGTTCACAAAATAAGGGATCTTGCTTCAATGGAACTAGTGAAAGAGTTACTAAGATCAGATAGTGAACACCTATGACCCAAAAGGTCATCTTGTGTTAATTTAGCAAAAACTGTGTTTCGAGGCTCTGAAAGCCTCCGTTAATCTCACATCAATGTGCGTGCACATCCTGGGCGCATAGCCGGGGAGTCTCTATGTGGAAATGTGTTAAACAGTTGAATTTATGATAATTAATGGAATAAAGTTGACTTTGGTCAATATTTTTGGTAAACGGACCAGAACCCGTGATTTGACGGTCCCGGAGGGTCCGTAGGAAAATATGGGACCTGCGTGTATGCCCGGAATCGAATTCCGAGGTCCCAAGTCCGAGAAATGAATTTTTAAAGAAAATTATTTTCTGAAAATAAGAAAGACTTTTGAAAATGAACTTTTATGTGAAATCTGTGTTATCGAGCACGTATTATGGTTCCGGAGCCCGGAACAGGTTCAATATGTGATATGTGAGTTATATGTAAAATTTGGTAAGAAACGGACTTGGTTTGACGTTTTTCGGATCAAAATTGGAGAAGTTAGAAGTTTATGAAGTTTGAGAAAATTCTATAGATTTTGGAGTTTAATTCATTGTTTTTATGTTATTCTGGTGGTTATATTACTCGAATAAGTTTGTAGGATGATTTTGAAGTCGTGTGTATATTTGGTTTTGAGCCCCGAGGGCTCGAGTGAGTTCCGGGTAGGTGTCGGGGTGCAAAAGAGTTGGAAAAATCTGGTTTTTTGAGGGCTGTTCTGGTGTCTGAGATTTTTACACTATGAGATCGCATAGGTTGCCCCGCGATCGCGTAGTGTACTGTGAGGGGGGGTCAATTTGCTCTGCTCGATCGCAAAGATCTGGGTGCGAACGCGGAGCCTTAGGGCTTAGCTCTACACGAACGCACCCCTATGTCCGCGATCGCGTAAGTTTCCTGTGGGGTTGGGGCTGGGTAGCAATTGTTCTGTGCGAACGCATTCTTTCGTTCGCGATCGCGTGGGTCCACGTCCGATTTCTCTGCGATCGCAGACTTCACTTCGCGATCGCGTAAGTCTAAGGCCAGTACCCTCCGCGATCGCAGGGCACATGTCGCGATCGCGATAGCCATTTTCACCCAATTATTTAAATGCTCAAAAACAGAATACCCATTACGGGATTTCATATTTTTCACCATCTCCTTCTTCTCCAAACCCTATATCCGATTTCCAAGCTGTTATTCCTCCATAACCACTTAGGTAAGTAATCTGAACTCTTGTTTCTTCCATTTTCCTTCATCAATCACTAAATTCTAAGTCTAAAAACATGAAATCAAAGGTAGGAATTGGGGGTTTTGGGTAGAGTTAGGGCTTTTGAAAATTTTGGGAATTCAACCTCATTTTGGGGTCGGATTTCAAACAAATTGTATATTCGGGTTCATAGAGGAATGGGTTATCGGTTTTTGGTCCGAACCTCGAGTTTGGACCAAGGGGCCCGGGGTTGAATTTTGGTATTTTTGGAAGAATTATGGGAAATGTATAATTAGGCTTTAGGATTGAGTTATTGAATAATTATTGATGTTATTAAGTCAATTATGTCTAGATATTATCGTATCGGAGTCGGATTCAAGAGAAAAGGCCGTGATTGAGACTTGACTTGCATTCTTGGAGTCGAGGTAAGTGTTTGGCATAACCTTAGCTTGGGGGATTAGATATAGAGTCTTATTTGCTATGTGTAATTCATGTCCAACGTATAGGTGAAGTGACGGGTACCTATATGTTGTGGTCAAGCATGCCCGTGAGTCGAATTTTGTTGAATTATTTAATGTTCTTTGATATTCTCCGTGTTGTGAATTATTGGGAACCTTGGAAGTGGTACCTTGAGTTTACTTCATGACATAGAAAGTTATTGATTATGTGTTCAGACGAGGATTTAACTGTTGACATTATACTACTGAGTGAGATTGGTTATAGTTGAGTCCCTTGCCGGGACAGTAGAATTTTGTTTATTATTTATGTACATTTGAAATGTCGTATTGTTAAACTTTCATATCAATTATTGCTTTTACACTCATCATGCACGAGGGAACATTCCGTGCCGAGTGATTATTATATATGCACGAGGGAACATTCCGTGCCGATTGATTATTATTTATGCACGAGGGAACATCCCGTGCCGATTGATTATATTTATGCACGAGGGAATCTTTGCCGATTGATTATTATTTATGTGCGAGGGGACATACCGTGTCGATTGATTATTATTTATGCGCTAGGGGACATACCGTGCCGATTGATAATTATTTATGCACGAGGGGACATTCCGTGCCGATTGATTATTATTTATGCACGAGGGGACATTCCGTGCCGATTGATTATTATTGATGCACGAGGGGACATTCCGTGCCGAGTCATTATTATTTATGCGCGAGGGGACATTCCGTACCGTGTGATTTTGAGGCTATACACGAGGGGTCATGCCGTGTCTTCTCCTGTCTATTTTACTTGTTTCGAGTTGTCATTTCCTGCTTTACTTCTACATTCCAGTTAGTACTTGATTCTACTGTTTTAGCCATTGTTTCCCCTCTTATCCCCAGCATGTTCTTCCCCGTAACTGTATTCTTGTTTATTTTCTACTATACCATTGAACTGCACAGGTACAATTTGTTGTCGTGTCCTAGCCTCGTCACTACTTCGCCGAGGTTAGGCCCGGCACTTACTCAGTACATGGGGTCTGTTGGACTGATGCTACACCTACACTTCTTTATGTTATGCAGCCGGACCCAGTGGACCTCGCTAATGGGAGTGTCTTTCAGTCCATTCCCTACGACACTGAGGTAGTTCCGTATGGCGTTCGTGGATCTCGGCGTCCCTGTATATATTTTATTCTGTTATTTATGTGTTTTCCAGACAGATACATCATTTTATTTTCAAATTGTTGTTTGTAGTCAAATCTTAGACTGGTTCGTGAGGTTGTGACTCCATTTTTGGGTTTTGTACTTAAAGGGATTTCTTCGTTATTAGCTATTCTCATTCAGATTTATGTTAATGCTTCCGCACTTTATCTCTGTTATCTAGTCAGTGTTTGTTATTTTCACTTGTTAATAAATCAATTCAGTTAACACGTTGGCTTGTCTAGCGGTGCAACGTTAGGCGCCATCACGTCCTGAAGGTGGCATTTCGGGTCGTGACAAGTTGGTATCAGAGCACTAGGTTGCTTAGGTCTCACAACTCACGGACAAACTTGGTAGAGTCTGAGGGATCTGTATGGAGACGTCTGTACTTATCCCCCAGAGGCTGCAAAGTTAGGAATAACTCCACTTTTCTTCTTTTCTGTCATGTGATTTGAATTCTAAATGCTAATTGATTTCGATTCTATTCTCTCGCAGATGGCGAGAACGCGTGCTTCCTCATCTACCGATCAGCAGCCTGATTCTCCTGTTGCAGCTCCTACGAGGGGCCGAGGCTGTATTAGAGGCCGAGGCAGGGGCAGGGCACAACCAAGGCAGCAGCCACAGTAGAGGACCCACGAGTAGACTTTGCCGGTGAGGTTCCTACTCAGATAGTTCCAGTTGGACCAGCTCAGGTCCCAGAGGGGTTCATTGCCACCCTGGTGCTTCAAGACGCTCTAGTTCGCTTAGTGGGACTCATGGAGAGTGTGGCTCAGGCCAGTCTTCTTCTTACTACACCAGCCGTCTCTTAGGTTGGGGGAGGGACCCAGACTCCTGCTACTTGCACGCTAGAGCAGCTAGATCCTCAGTTCCAGACTCCGGCACCTCAGATGGCCGTAGTAGCTCAGCCGGGCATTGTGGCCCCAACAGTTGAGGGAGCAGCTATGTCAGTAGATGCTTTATGGAGATTGGATAGATTCCTCAAGTTATTCACTACTACATTTACTGGTGCACCATCAGAGGATCCCGAAGACTATTTGGACAACTGTTATGAGGTTCTTCCGAACATGGGCATAGTAGAGTCCAATGGAGTTGATTTTGTTACTTTTCGTCTTTCGGGTTCCGCCAAGACTTGGTGGAGAGACTATTGTTTGACCTGGCCAGTTGGGTCTGCACCATTGACTTGGGCTCAGTTCTCTGAGTTATTCTTGGGGAAGTTCCTTCCAGTTACTCAGAGGGAGGATCTTCGGAGGCAGTTTGAGCGCCTCCAGCGAGGATCTATGTATGTCACTCAGTACGAGACCAGGTTCATCACTCTAACTCGGCATGCTATTATGATACTCCCCACTGATCGTGAGAGAGTGAGCAGGTTTATTGAGGGTTTGGCTCAGCCCATCAGGCTTCAGATGGCCAAGGAGTCAGGTACTGATATTTCCTTCCAGGATGCGGCCAATGTGGCCAGGAGGATTGAGATTATTATGTCACAAGGTGGTGGTCAGGGGGCTGACAAGAGGCCGTCACTTCGGTCGATTCAGTGGAGCCTCATCTGGGGGCAGGGATTCTTTCGGCAGAGATCATCCTCCCAGACCCTATCAATCGGCACTTCAGGTAGCTCACAGTGCACCGTCAGCTCCTATTAGTGCACCACCAGCACCTATCAGTGCACCGCCGCTTCAGAGCTTCCAGGGTGGTTATCAGGGTCGACAGGGCCAGTTCCAGAGTCAGCAGCCACATCAGCAGAGGCCTTGTTATACTTGTGGTGGTTTGGAGCATATTTCCAGGTTTTGCCCCCGAGGTTTTGGTAGGTCTCAGTATCAGGGTTCTCGTGACATGGCTCCCGCATCAGGCGCACCCACACCCCCTCAGCCAGCTAGGGGTGGCGGCTGTGGTGCCAGAGGTAGATCTCAGACTCATAGAGGTGGAGGACATGCCACGAGAGGTAGAGGTCAGACCACAGTAGGTCGACCCAGAGATGATCAGGTTAGAGAGGCTCAGGCCCGGTGCTATGCTTTTCCTGCCAGGCCTGATGCTGAGGCTTCTGATGCAGTTATTACAGGTACGGTTTCAGTTTGCAGCCGAGAGGCTTCGGTGTTATTTGATACGGGTTCTACATTCTCCTATGTGTCTTCATATTTTGCCCCTTATTTGAGTATGCCATGTGGTTCCTTGAGTACTATTGTGCATGTGTCTACACTGGTGGGTGATTCTATAGTGGTAGATCGAGTCTACTGTGCTTGTCTAGTAGCTATTGGTGGTCTGGAGACTCAGGTTGATCTTTTGCTCCTTGATATGGTTGACTTTGATGTTATATTGGGGATGGATTGGTTATCCCCCTATTATGTTATTCTGGACTGTCATGCCAAGACAGTGACCTTGGCCTTGCCAGGGGTGCCTCGTTTGGAGTGGAGGGGGACTCCTAGTCATTCTTCTGGTAGATTTATTTCTTATATGAAGGCTCGGCGCATGGTTGAGAAGGGTTGTTTGACCTATCTTCCCTATGTTCGTGATTCTAGCGCCAGGTTCCTTCCCTGGAGTCTGTGCCCGTGGTTCGTGAGTTTCCAGAGGTATTCCCTGCTGACCTGCCAGGTATGCCACCTGACAGGGATATTGATTTTTGTATTGAGTTAGCTCAGGGCACCCAGCCTATTTCTACTCCGATGTATCATATGGCCCGCTAGAGTTGAAGGAGTTGAAGGATCAGTTGCATGATTTGTTGGATAAAGGCTTCATTAGGCCTAGTGTTTCTCCTTGGGGTGCCCCAGTATTGTTTGTCAAGAAGAAAGATGGATCGATGACGATGTGTATTGACTACCGGCAGTTGAATAAGGTTACTATTAAATAACAAGTATCCTTTGCCGAGGATTGATGATTTATTCGACCAGCTTTAGGGTGCTTCAGTGTTTTCCAAGATTGACTTGAGATCTGGGTACCATCAGCTGAGGATTAGGGCGTCTGATGTCCCTAAGACAGCCTTTCGCACTCGTTATGGGCATTATGAGTTCTTGGTGATGTCATTTGGGCTGACAAATGCCCCCGCTGCTTTTATGGAGTTGATGCACCGAGTGTTTAGGCCTTATTTGGACTCATTTGTGATTGTCTTCATTGATGATATATTTATATACTCTCGCAGCCGAGAGGAGCATGAGCAGCACCTTAGAGTCGTCCTCCAGACTTTGAGGGATAGTCAGTTGTATGCAAAATTTTCCAAGTGTGAGTTCTGGTTGAGTTCAGTTGCATTTCTAGGCCATGTGGTATCGTCAGAGGGTGTTCAGGTGGATCCCAAGAAGATTTTAGCAGTCAGAGATTGGCCTAGACCCACCTCAGCTACAGAGATCCGAAGTTTCTTGGGCTTAGCAGGTTATTATCGCCGGTTTGTGGAGGGCTTTTCATCCATTGCAGGCCCGATGACCAGGTTGACTCATAAGAGTGCTCAGTTCAGGTGGTCTGATGAGTGTGAGGTGAGCTTTCAGAAGCTCAAGACAGCCTTGACCACGGCACCAGTGTTAGTTTTGCCCACAAGTTCAGGACCGTATACCGTGTATTGTGATGCTTCACGGGTTGGGCTTGGTGCGGTGTTGATGCAGGATGGCAAGGTTATAGATTATGCTTCTCGTAAGTTGAAGGTTCATGAGAAGATCTATCCAATTCATGGCTTGGAGTTAGCAGCGATTGTGCATGCATTGAAGATTTGGAGGCATTATATGTATGGTGTGCCATGTGAGGTGTTCGTGGATCATAAGAGCTTACAGTATCTGTTCAAGCAGAAGGAGTTGAACATGAGGCAGAGGAGATGGTTAGAGTTTCTGAAGGATTATTATATTACTATTTTATCATCCGAGGAATGCCAATATGGTGGCCGATGCTTTGAGCCGGAAGGCAGCCAGTATGGGTAGTCTTGCCTATTTATCAGTCGGAGAGCGACCTCTTGCTTTGGAAGGCGTTAGCCAACCGATTTGTGAGATTGGAGGTTTCTGAGACTGGCAGTGTTTTGGCCCATACCGTAGCCCGTTCTTCATTGTATGACCGTATTCGGGCCAGGCAGTATGATGATCGCCATTTATGTGTTCTTAGAGATAGAGTCAGGCACGGAGATGCCAAGCAGGTTACGGTTGATGNTATCAGTCGGAGAGCGACCTCTTGCTTTGGAAGGCGTTAGCCAACCGATTTGTGAGATTGGAGGTTTCTGAGACTGGCAGTGTTTTGGCCCATATCGTGGCATGTTCTTCATTGTATGACCATATTCGGGCCAAGCAGTATGATTATCGCCATTTATGTGTTCTTAGAGATAGAGTCAGACGATGCCAAGCAGGTTACGGTTGATGAAGAGGGAGTTTTAAGGATGCAGGGTCAGATTTTTGTACCTGATGTGGATGGTATTCGTGAGTTGATACTTCAATAGGCCCATAGTTCCCAGTATTCTATTCATCCGGGCGCCGCAAAGATTTACCAGGACTTGCGGCAACATTATTGGTGGCGGAGGATGAAGACAAATATTGTAGCTTATGTAGCTCGGTGCTTGAACTGTCATCAGGTTAAGTACGAGCACCAGAGACCCGGTGGTTTGATGCAGCAGATTCAGCTTCCCGAGTGGAAGTGGGAGCGTATCACCATGGACTTTGTAGTTGGACTCCCACGGACTCAGAGGATGTTTGATGCAGTATGGGTCGTTGTGGATAGGCTGACCAAGTCAGCGCACTTCATTCCAGTATCAGTTTNTGACCAAGTCAGCGCACTTCATCTCAGTATCAGTTTTGTATTCAACAGAGAAGTTGGCAAGGATCTATATGAGAGAGATTGTTAGACTGCATGGTGTGACCATATCCATTATATCATACCGAGGTACTCAGTTTACCTCCCATTTCTAGAGAGTATTTCAGCGAGAGTTGGTCACACAGATAGATTTGAGCACCGCATTTCATCCTCAGACAGACGGACAGTCCGAGCGTACTATTCAGATTTTGGAGGATATGTTGCGAGCTTGTGTCATTGACTTTGGTGGTTCATGGGACCAGTTCTTTCCTTTAGCTGAGTTTTCCTACAACAACAACTATCAGTCGAGCATTCAGACGGCTCCGTATGAGGTGTTGTATGGTAGACGGTGTCGGTCTCCAGTCGGATGGTTTGAGCCGGGAGAGGCTAGATTGTTGGGTTCTGAGTTAGTCCAAGATGCCTTGGACAAGGTGAAGATCATTCAGGATAGACTTCGTACAGCTCAGTCCATGAAGAAGAGTTATGCGGATCGCAGAGTTCGATATTTGGCATTTATGATAGGTGACTAGGTATTTCTTCGGGTGTCGCCCATGAAGGGCGTGATGAGATTTGGAAAGAAGGGCAAGTTGAGACTTAGGTACATTGGTCCATTTGAGATTCTGGATAAGGTATGAGAGGTGGCCTACAGACTTGCCTTGCCACCTAGTTTGTCAGCCGTGCATACGGTATTTCACGTATCTATGCTCCGGAGGTATATTGCGGATCTATCTCATGTACTTGACTTCATTGGTGTCCAGTTGGACAAGGATTTGTCTTATGAGGAGGAACCGATAGCCATACTAGACCGGCAGGTGCGACAGTTGAGATCGAAGAGTTATCCTTTGGTTCGTGTTCAGTGGAGAGGTCAGCCTGTTGAGGCAGCTACTTGGGAGTCCGAGCCCGATATGCGGAGCCGATATCCCCACCTTTTCCCTGATTCATGTACTTTTCTATGTCCGTTCGAGGACGAACGGTTGTTTTAGAGGTGGAGATTGTGATGACCCAAAAGGTCATCTTGTGTTAATTTAGCAAAAACTGTGTTCTGAGGCCCCGAAAGCCTCCGTTAATCTCACCTCGATGTGCGTGTGCAGCCCGAGCGCGTAGCCGGGGAGTCTCTGTGTGGAAATGTGTTAAACAGTTGAATTTATGATAATTAATGGAATAAAGTTGACTTTGGTCAACATTTTTGGTAAACGGACCCGGACCTGGACCCGTGATTTTATGGTCCCGGAGGGTATGTAGGAAAATATGGGACCTAGGCGTATGCCCGGAATCGAATTCCGAGGTCCCAAGTCCGAGAAATGAATTTTTAAAGAAAAATGTTTTCTGAACATAAGAAAGACTTTTGAAAGTGAACTTTGATGTGAAATTTGTGTTACCGAGCCCGTATTATGGTTCCGGAGCCCGAAACATGTTCAATATGTATTGTGTGAGTTATCTGTACAATTTGGTAAGAAACGGACTTGGTTTGACGTGTTTTGGATCAAAATTGGAGAAGTTAGACGTTTATGAAGTTTGAGAAAATTCTATAGATTTTGGAGTTTAATTCATTGTTTTTGATGTTATTCTGGTGGTTATATTACTCGAATAAGTTGGTAGGATGATTTTGAAGTCGTGTGTATATTTGGTTTTGATCCCCGAGGGCTCGGGTGAGTTCCGGGTAGGTGTAGGGGTGCAAAAGAGTTGGAAAAATCTATTTTTTTGGGGGTTGTTCTGGTGTCTAAGATTTTTACACTATGCGATCACATAGGTTGCCCCGCGATCGCGTAGTGTAGTGTGAGAGGGGGGTCAATTTGCTCTGCGCGATCGCAAAGAGCTGGGTGCGAACGCGGAGCCTTAGGGCTTAGCTCTACGCGAATGCACCCCTATGTCTGCGATCGCGTAAGTCTCCTGTGGGGTTGGGGGCTGGGTAGAAATTATTCTGTGCGAACGCGTTATTTCGTTCACGATCGCGTGGGTCCACGTCCGATTTCTCTGCGATCGCAGCCTTCACTTCGCGATCGCGACATATGGTTGACTTTGATGTTATATTGGGGATGGATTGGTTATCCCCATATTATGCTATTTTGGACTGTCATGCCAAGACAGTGACCTTGGCCTTGCCAGGGATGCCTCGTTTGGAGTGGAGGGGCCTCCTAGTCATTCTTATGGTAGAGTTATTTCTTATATGAAGGCTCAGCGCATGGTTGAGACGGGTTTTTTGGCCTATCTAGCCTATGTTCGTGATTCTAGCGCCGAGGTTCCTTCCCTGGAGTCTGTGCCCATGGTTCGTGAGTTTTCGGAGTTATTCCCTATTGACCTGTCGGGTATGCCACCTAACAGGGATATTGATTTTTGTATTGAGTTAGCTCAGGGCACCCATCCTATTTCTACTCCACCGTATCGTATGGCCCCGCCAGAGTTGAAGGATCAGTTGCAGGATTTGTCTTATGAGGAGGAGTCGGTATCCATATTAGACCGGCAGGTGCGACAGTTGAGATCGAAGAGTTATCCTTCGGTTCATGTTCAGTGAAGACGTCAGCCTATTGAAGCAGCTACTTGGGAGTCCGAGCCCGATATGCGGAGCCGATATCCTTACCTTTTCCTTGATTCTGGTACTTTTCTATGTCCGTTCGAGGATGAACAGTTATTTTAGAGGTGGAGATTGTGATGACCCAAAAGGTCATCTTGCGTTAATTTAATAAAAACTGTGTTTCGAGGCCCCGAAAGCCTCCATTAATCTCACCTCGATGTGTGTGTGCAGCACGGGCGCGTAGCTAGGGAGTCTCTATGTGGAAATGTGTTAAACAGTTGAATTTATGATAATTAATACAATAAAGTTGACTTTGGTCAACATTTTTGGTAAAAGGACCCGGAGCCGTGATTTGACGGTCCCGGAGGGTCCGTAGGAAAATATGGGACCTGGGCGTATGCCCGGAATTGAATTCCAAGGTCCCAAGTCCGAGAAATGAATTTTAAAGAAAATTATTTTCTGAAAATAAGAAAGACTTTTGAAAATGAACTTTGATGTGAAATCTTTGTTACCGAGCCCATATTATGCTTCCGGAGCCCGGAACAGGTTCAATATGTGTTATGTGAGTTATCTGTAAAATTGGTAAGAAACGGACTTGGTTTGACGTGTTTCGAATCAAAATTGGAGAATTTAGAAGTTTGAGAAAATTCTATAGATTTTGGAGCTTAATTCATTGTTTTTGATGTTATTCTGGTGGTTATATTACTCGAATAAGTTTGTAGGATGATTTTGAAGTCGTGTGTATATTTGATTTTGAGCCCCGAGGGTTCGGGTGAGTTCCGGGTAGGTGTTGGGGTGCAAAAGAGTTGGAAAAATCTTGTTTTGGGGGATTGTTCTGGTGTGTGAGATTTTTACACTATGCGATCACATAGGTTGCCCCGCGATCGCGTAGTGTAGTGTGAGGGGGGGGGGGGTCAATTTGATCTGCGCGATTTCCAAGAGCTGGGTGCGAACGCGGAGCCTTAGGGCTTATCTCTACACGAACGCACCCCTATGTCCGCGATCGCGAAGGTCTCATGTGGGGTTGAGGGTTGGGTAGCAATTGTTCTGTGCGAACGCGTTCTTTCAGTCACGATCGCATGGGTCCATGTCTGGTTTCTCTGCAGTCGCAGCTTCACTTCGCGATTGCGTAAGTCTAAGGCCAGTACCCTCCGCGATCGCAGGGCACATGTCGCGATCGCGATAGCCATTTTTGCCCAGTTATTTAAATGCTCAAAAACAGAATACCCATTACGGGATTTTCATATTTTTCACCATATCCTTCTTCTCCAAACCCCATAGCCGATTTTCAAGCTGCTCTTCCTCCATAACCACTTAGGTAAGTAATCTCAACTCTTGTTTCTTCCATTTTCCTTCACCAATCACTAAATTCTAGGTCTAAAAACATGAAATCAAAGGTAGGAATTGGGGGTTTTGGGTAGAGTTAGGGCTTTTGGGAATTCAACCTCATTTTGTGGTCGGATTTCAAAATAAATTGTATATTCGGGTTCATGGGGGAATGGGTTATCGGGTTTTGGTCTGAACCTCTAGTTTGGACCAAGCAAGCCCGGGGTTGAATTTTGGTATTTTTGGAAGAATTATGGGAAATGTATAATTAGGATTTGGGATTGAGTTATTGAAGAATTATTGATGTTATTAAGTCAATTATGTCTAGATATTATTGTTTCGGAGTCGGATTCAAGAGGAAAGGCCGTGATTGAGGCTTGACTTGTATTTTTGGAGCCGAGGTAAGTGTTTGGCCTAACCTTAGCTTGAGGAATTAGGTATAGAGTCTTATTTGCTATGTGTAATTCATATCCAACGTATAGGTGAGGTGACTGGTACCTATATGTTGTGGTCAAGCATGCCCGTGAGTCGAATTTTGATGAATTATTTAATGTTCTTTGATATTCTCCATGTTGTGAATTATTGGGAACCTTGGAAGTGGTACCTTAAGGTTACTTCATGACATAGAAAGTTATTGATTATGTGTTCGGACGAGGATTTTACTATTGACATTATACTACTGAGTGAGAATGGTTATAGTTGAGTCCCTTGCCGGGACAGTAGAATTTATTTCTGTACATATGAAATGTCGTATTGTTAAACTTTCATATCAATTGTTGTTTTTACACTCATCATGCACGAGGAAACATTCCGTGCCGATTGATTATTAATTATGCACGAAGGAACATTTCATGCCGATTGATTATATTTATGCACGAGGGAATATTCCGCGCCGATTGATTATTATTTATTCCGCGAGGGGACATTCCGTGTCGATTGATTATATTTATGCACGAGGGAACGTTCCGTGCCGATTGATTATTATTTATGTGCGAGTGGACATTCCGTGCTGATTGATTATTATTTATGCGCGAGGGGACATTCTGTGCCGATTGATTATTATTGATGCGCGAGGGGACATTTCGTGTCGATTGATTATTATTGACGCACAAGGGGACATTCCGTGCTGAGTCATTATTATTTATGCGCGAGGGGACATTCCGTGTCGTGTGATTTTGAGGCTATACACGAGGGGTCATGCCGTGTCTTCTCCTGTCTATTTTACTTGTTTCGAGTTGTCATTTCCTGTTTTACTTCTACATTCCAGTTAGTACTTGTTTCTACTGTTTTAGCCATTGTTGCCCCTCTTATCTCCAGCATGTACTTCCCCGTAACTGTATTCTTGTTTATTTTCTACTATACTATTGAACTCCACAGGTACAATTTGTTGTCGTGTCCTACCCTCGTCACTACTTCGCCGAGGTTAGGCCCGACACTTACTCAGTACATGGGGTCGGTTGTACTGATGCTACACCTGCACTTCTTTATGTTGTGCAGATTACGTAGCCGGACCCAGTGGACCTCGCTAGTGGGAGTGTCCTTCAGTCCATTCCAGATGACACCGAGGTAGTTCCGCATGGCGTTCGTGTATCTCAGCGTCCCTGTCTATCTTTCATTCTGTCATTTATGTGTTTTCCAGACAGATACATCATTTTATTTTCAAACTGTTGTTTTTAGTCAAATCTTAGACTGGTTCATGAGGTTGTGACTCCACTTCTGGGTTTTGTACTTAAAGGGATTTCTTCGTTATTAGCTATTGTCATTTAGATTTATGTTAATTCTTCCGCACTTTATCTCTATTATCTAGTCAGTGTTTGATATTTTCATTTGTTAATAAATCAATTCAGTTAACACGTTAGCTTACCTAGCGGGTGAAACGTTAGACGCCATCACGGCTTGAGGGTGAGATTTCGGGTCGTGACAACACCTCTGTAAGTTCCCTATGCCACAGGTAATCAAAGGTAAAGAAAAAGCAAAATCACTGCTTACTTTGGATTGTTACTGAAGCAATATGTTCTGTTCAATTTTATTATGATTATGTATTTTGAGCAGAAGATAAATCTGCTTGGAGAACTGATGAAGAGTTTGCGAGAGAATTGTTGGCGGGATTTAAACCCTCTTATTATATGTTCTCTAAAAGTATGGTCAACATTGCCTTTATCTTCACAGCATGATAAGTTGAATACCATTTTTAAAAAAGAATCATAATATATCTTGTTGAATTCAGGAGTTTCCTCCAACAAGTAATCTCAATCATAAGGGAATAACTTACACACACAAAGATCCTGTCGCTCAAACAACCAACAATCCAAAATCAAAATAAATTCAACTGAAAAAACAAAAAAAAAGTTACATGTATTTGCCTTCAGACCCATCATCATCCAAAATAATATGAGTATTTTATCACTGAAATAGTTTAAAATAATGGAAGATCTGCAGAGAAAGGGAGAGAGGAGAAAAAAAAAGGAAAATGGTGTAACTAAATCCCTTGATTGAAGACACAAATAATGGATTTGGGAGTGTAAACAAAACTTGTTTATGACGGGTAATTAGCTAAACATGAACATTAAGGGTAATAAAGTTTCAAATAGTGTATAGGAATGAAAAAATCTCTTTTTAAAAAGAGAGCAACCATGTAAAAAACGTAAAAATTGCACGGGGCGCCCAATTTGGTCGCCCCCATTTAACTTATACCCATTTTTAAAAAAAGTTTTAACTTGTACTCACTTTTTAAACAACTTCAGCTCCCTTTCTCCTCCTTCGTTTTCTTCTTCTTTCTTCTGCTATTGTTGGTGCTGCTATGAAACTTCAGTTCATAGGGATGAACTTTCTGCTGAAGATTAACGCTTGCTGCTTATGTACTTCGACAAACCTAATAACTTCCAAACAAATAAAGTTAAGAATGCTGAAGTTCAGCAAATATAAACAAAAACTTCAGCTCCTAGAATGCTGAAGTTCAACAAATACAAGACAAACTTCAGCCCCAAGTTCATCACAAATATAACAAAGTTTCAGCTAAAACATGTTGAAGTTCAACAATTATAGAACAAAACTTCAGTCAAAACATGCTGAAGTTCAGCAAATATCATCTTACTTAGTGTTGCATCTTCTGCTGAAGTTTTTTGAAAAGGCATTACGACAAAACTAATGAATCCAGAACAAAACTTCAGCTTATTTAGTGTTGAAATTTTTACAAATGAACTAAATAACTTCAACATCTTCTGCTGAAGTTATTGAAAAAGCTTTACGACAAAACTATTGAATCCAGGGCGAAACTTCAGCTATAACATGCTAAAGTTCAACAAACAGAGAACAAAACTTCAGCTAGTAGAATGCTTAAGTTCAGTCGTCTATTAGAATGCTGAAGTTTGCATGATTGCCTTTGCTACTTCAGGCCCGTACGCCTGAAGTTTAGGCGAAAAGTGAATACACTTGTAATTTTTTTGCAATGCGGATATAAGTTAAAACGTGATCCAAAAAGCGGGTATAGATGCAAATCCCCCGTAAAAATCTCATATTTGTGTCGAGGAAAGCCCTAAGAAGTGGAGTTGCATAAAAAAGAAAGCCCAATAAAAAGGATAAGTTGGTCTTGTGATAATCTCGGGCTTACAAATTGGGTCATGGAGGCCCATAATCTAATTTCATTTTTCATTTACCCCATATTTAAATTTTCAGATTAGTCTCTTAGTTCAATGGTATTCGTCGTTCTAAATTTCAAGTATAAGTTCTTAAGGGAAACAAGAAAAAGAAAAGAAGGACTCTAGTTTTGTTAATAAACATTGGAATTACACTGTACTATATTCTCTGCATAATATGAGTATTCTATTCCATATTTTATATTATGTTTCATTTTAGAAACAAAAAAAAGGAAAAACAATCATAAGTTTTTAAAATTGTGGACTTGTGCAGTCCATTGGTGAACTTATTAGCATGACACTATTATATGGGCTTAAGCACCGTCTACTTCAATTAATTAGGAGATACTGAAACTAGAGTTACAAAATTTAACGCATAAATTGAATTGCAAAGAACTTTAAATGGACAACGAAAATTGACTTTGAAGAATATTTTACCAACCGAATGTAGTCCATTGCCATTGTGATAAGCACCACATTTGCAGATAGGTTAATTAACATTGATGGTTTATACAGGGCAGGGGTGTACACGGGTCGGGTCGGTTCGTATTTTCTAATTATCAAATCAAACCAATTGTATCGGGTTATTAAATTTAAATACCAAACCAAATCAATAAAAGTCGGGTTTTTGAATCTCGGTTTTTCTCGGGATTTTCGGGTTTTCGATTTTTTTCATAAAGTCTTCATAGCACAAAACGCATATTAGTGCTCCAAATATTTCTTTCATCCTAGTAGGACAGAACTATATAAGATGTTTTCAGTAAAATAACATAAATATGAGATGAGTCATGGCATTGTACTAAAATATTCAACAACAAAGATAATAAAATCACGTAAAAAGTTAAACTCTATTATCTTCTCCATGCTCTCAGCTCACGTTAGCTAAATGTGCGCCGAGTGTGGCTGCCATGGCTAGGGGCGAGGTAGAGGAAGAGGAAGACCAAAAAGGGTTCCTAAGACACCGATCTCGAACATTAGAAGTTCAGTTAGTAACAAATCGGAGGTTGGACAGAACATGCAGACACCGGAGCAACACGAAGGGGTAGAAGAAGGAAAGGGTGAAATCAATTTGTCAAATAGCTCAGAGATAAGTAGAAAGCTGACTCTAAGCACTTCAATCAAGCTAAGCAAAGTGAGATGAAAGATACTACTGGAATTGAAGGTAGCTCCAATGGAACAGTAACAGAGATGGAGACACAGGTCATGCATAAGGAATTAGGCAAGGAGACTACAAGTGAACAAAGAGAGGAAGCTATTGGACCCAGAGATGAAGTCAATCCAGCGGCTAAAGAGGTGAACCATACAGATCGACGACCGGAGCACCAAATATGGTCGAATCTGTTTCAAGAAAATCGAGTTGCCAACCATGGAATGACTCTGAGGTATGTGCCTCCTCAGATTGTAGATGGGCAAACTGTGGTACAGCTTGAGATGCAAGATGTGAAGGAAGCAGAAGAGAGGTGGAGCGTGACGATGATTGCTTATATTGTGGGTGAAAATCCAGAATATAATGCTATGAGAAGGTATATTTCCCGACACTGGCTTGATATTGCAGAAACAGATTTGTTCCTTGATGAAGATGGCTATTATGTGATAAAGTTTCAAAGTATATCTGATATGCATAGAGTTTTCTATGTTGGTACTCATACTATCCGGAATAGGCCAATAATTCTCAAGCCTTGGTCCCCAGATTTTGACATAGCAGGAATTCTTAACTGATATTCCTCGATGGGTGATTTTTCCAAAATTACCAATGAGCTGTTGAGGAGATGAAGCTTTGAGTAAAATTGCTAGTGCTATTGGGTAACTTCTGTTTGCTGATGAGTGTACCATTAAGCAAACAAGAATCTCATATGCAAGGATGTTTATTGAAGTAAATGTGACTAAAGCTATGCCTACTGAGATTATGGTGATGGATCCTAGAGGAAGAATGTTTCAACAAGATATAATATATGAATGGAAGCCAGTGTATTGTGACAAATGCCAAGTTATTGGGCATATATGTCATAATCAAGGACCTAAAGAACAGAAGGAGATACAACCAAAAATAAGAAGAGAGCCAAAGAAAGTTACCTATGAGTGGAGAACCAAAGGGCCTATTACAAATGCTGGCATGAATGAAAAACAGGTACAGGAAGAACCAGTTGGTATAGAGATTCCTAAGACAAATGGAATGACAGATAGACCAACATAAATTGATAAGGAAGGATCCCAGAAATGTTTATCAGGACAAATGCAGCAAGCAAGACAATATCAGTCAGTTGGAGATAAAGTGAGCACTAGCACAGAGGCAGTGGATAAGGGGAAGAACCAAGTTTTTCTTAGACTTTAAAACTTTCCTATGTTAACTCCACAATCGAGTAGAAGCAGTGCAAAAAGAGGAACAACAAGTACAAGTGGAAGCTCTACCTTACCTCATGATAGAGGTGGGGGAACTAAAGCTCAATAAATGAAGTGGTTAATCTGGAATGTGAGGGGTATCAATAAATGGTATAAGAGGAAGGAGCTGAAGAATTATTTGAAAACCAAAAATATTAAACTGGAAGGGATAATTAAAACAAGAGTTAAGGAGAAAAATGCTAGAGAAATTATCCACCACATAACACCTGAATGGGAGATGATCAATAACTATAATACTGTAATAAATGGTAGAATAAGGGTTCTATGGGAATCTAACTACTATTCAGTGAATTTGATTAAAGCAGAAGTACAGGTTGTTCACTGTAATGTCACAAATGCAAGAAATGATCAAGAATATGCAGTCTCTATAGTCTATGGATATAACACAGTTGAAAAAAGGAAGCAGTTATAGGATAATCTGAGAGAGATAGATCAAATGACAACCATTCCTTGGATTATTATGGGAGATTTCGTTGTTAATCTGCAATTGCAAGATAGAAAATATGGAAATCCAGTTACTAAAGCTGAAACTCAAGACTTCAGCAATTGTATTCAAGAGTTAAAGCTGAATGAACTGAACTGGGAAGGTGATTATTATACTTGGTCTAACAATCAAGATGGCGGAGACAGAATATGGAGCAGAATAGATAGGGTCTTTGAGAACTATGAATAGATGATGCAATGGGGGCATATAGCAACTGTGTATGAGCTTCCATTTATATCTGATCATGCTCCTATGAGTTTGACTTTTAATGAGATGCAGAGAAACAGGAAAATTCCTTTTAAATTCTTTAATGTTTGGGTTGATCATGAGAGATTCACGTATGAAGTACAACAGATTTGGAAACAGAACTTTCACAGGCAGAAAATGCAGAATGTATGGATGAAATTCAAAGCTTTGAGGATAGTATTGAAGAAACTTAATGTAGAGGAATTAAATTTTATCAAAAAGAAAATAGAGCTGGGCAGAATTGAGCTGGAACAGGTGCAGAAAAACATAGATGCTGATAGCAATCCTGATGTGTTAATGAAAGAAAAAGGAGTTGATACAAAATTTGGAGAAATGGAGTATGATTGAAGAAGGAGCTTTGAAAAAAAAAAAGCCAGGGCAAAATGGATTCAGTTGGGTGACTCTAATACTAGATACTTCTATGTTGTAATGACAAAAAGGACCCAAAGAAAGCAAATTGTAGAGTTGCAAACTATTAGTGACAATAGTATAACTGGGACAGAAAATATCCAAAGGGAGATAGTTGACTTCTATAAATTACTGATAGGAACTGTTTCCCAAACGCTTCTTGCTATAGATAAAATGGTTATGTGTAATGGAGTTAAACTCAACCAACAACAAAGAATTGAGTTATGCAGAGATGTGACTCCAGAAGAAATATATGAAGGATTATGCTCTATTGGTGATGATAAAGCACCTGGTGTGGATGACTATAATGCATACTTCTTCAAGAAAGCTTGGCATATTGTTAGAGATGAAGTTATGGAAGATGTTATGGATCTCTTCAAGTCTGGATAGTTGTATAGAGCCATAAACTGTACAGCCATAACTTTGGTGCCCAAGGTGTCTAAGCCTAAACTGTTAAAGAATTCAGACCTATAGCATGTTGCACTGTCCTATATAAACTGATATCCAAGGTTTTAGCAGCAAGGATACAAGGTGTTATTGGTACAGTGATCAATGAAGCACAAGCAGGATTCATACCTGGGGGAAGATAACAGATAATATCCTATTGGCACATGAACTAGTGAAGGCTTATACTAGGAAAAACATAATCTCCTAGATGTATGATAAAGATAGATCTCCAAAAAGCTTATGATTCTGTGGAGTGGCATTACATGAAACAAGTGATGGAAGAGCTAGGATTTCCTCAGCTTTTCATATCCTGGGTTATGGAATGCGTCAAGATAGTTAACTACTCAATTGTAGTTAACGATGAGCCAACAAAACCTTTTAATGCTGCTAAAGGACTGAGACAAGGTGACCCTATGTCACCTTTTTTATTTGCCATTGTAATGGAGTACTTTAGCAGGAATCTGGCTAGTTTGAAGGAAGAGAAATAGTTCAAATATCACCCTAGGTGGGCAAAGCTTAGGATCACTCACCTAAGCTTTGCAGATGATTTGCTATTATTTTCTAGAGGTGATTTGAAGACAGTGAAAGCAATGCAGTAGAAGCTCAGTCACTTCACACAAGTCTCAGGTTTACAAGCAAATCTTAGTAAAAGTGAAGCTTATTCTGGAGGTGTTCCTGTGGCGAAAAGCAGCAAATCCTGCATATGTTGGGGCTAGCAAATGGTGACCTGCCTTTCAAGTATCTAGGAGTACCCTTATCCACAAAGAAAATGAGCTTAATGCAATGACAACCTTTTATAGAGAAAATGATTAAAAGGATCACTTCTTGGACTGCCAAGACTTTATCATATGCAGAGAGAGTCCAATTAGTCCAAAGTGTACTGTTTGGAATTCAGGTTTTCTGAGCACAAATGTTTATTCTACCAACAAAGGTGATTAAACTAGTAGAGGGGATATGCAGATCTTATGTCTGGTTTGGGGAGATCACAAAGAAGGCTTTGATAGCCTGGGATAGAGTTTGTTTACCCAAGGAAGGAGGTGGACTTAATATAGTTAATCTGAAACTGTGAAATAAGACAGCTATTGCTAAAACCTGCTGGGATGTAGCTCATAAACAAGACAAGTTGTGGATCCGCTGGATTTATACTTACTATATAAAAAATCAGCAAATGAATTCAATATCAATACCTCGGCAAGCATGTTGGATGGTAAGGAAAGTAATTGAGGCACATAGTGTACTGGAAGCTAGACAGTTTTCACCAAACTAGAAAAAAACATGATCAAACAAATCTATCTTCAGAAGGATGGAATTGAAATCATTGATGTTTCACAATGCAGCGAGGCCAAAGGCAAAGTTTATAATGTGGCTAATGATACAAGGAAAACTGATGGCATGTGACAGGCTAGCAAACTGGAAGATTAACGTGAATACACAATGTGTAATGTGCAGAAAAGAAGTGGAAACAAGAGACCATTTGTTTGGGCAGTGCGAGTATATTACTCAAGGATGGAGTAAAATGTGTAGCTGGATTGGTAGGCAATATCTGGGAGTTGGCAATTGGCAGCAGTTCCTACAATGGTCATTTTCAGGTGCTAAAGGGAAAACTAAGCATGCACAGGTATTTAGAGTGGTATATGCAGAAATAGCTTACCACATATAGATACAGAGAAATAGACGTATTTTAGAGAAGAAAAGCAGAACGTGGGAGCAAATTTCAAAAGAAATAGCCTATATAGTTAGTGTTAGAGCCACTCTTAGAAACAAATCTTTTGTGTATAGCTTATATTTCTAGGTAGTATAGTATGATGAGTACAGGGAAGAATAGCAAGATGTGTTAGCTATGCTATAGTTTTGTAATTGCTACTTGGTGATTAATAAAATAATTTAGTTACCAAAAATAAAATCACGTAAAATAAATATTATTAATAAGCCATAATGAAAACAAACATAATTTAAAATTATGACTAAGTACTATTATTTACTTGACTAACCACTAAAAGAAAAATAAATTATACATTTTATCTAAACCATGGAAAAACTAAAAAAAATGATATCCGACACTATTTTCATTCATAGTACGATTGAATTGAATGTCTTTTATTAGCATTAATATTACTTTGAGTTTGGTTTAGGATTTATTTGAGTTACTAACATTTATGGACTATAAAACTTATTGGAGCATCCAAAACTTATAAGCCCAAACTTGAAATAATATGTTAAAAGATAAAACTATGAAAAAACTTAAGAAATATCTATAAACTACACTATTATAAATATTTGTATGTATTTAAATAGATTTAAAACTTCAATTGGTTTCGGTTTGACTTTTTTTACTTAAAACCAAACCAAACCAAATATGATCGGGTTTTTTTTATCTAACATCAAACCAAATCAAACCAAACCATAGTCGAATTTTTTTTCTCGATTTGACTCTTGTCGGTTTCATTTGTACACCCCTAATATATGGCTTAGGTTATTAGGTAGGGAGATTGCATAAATTGTTAATTAAGTTGTAACCTCTGATGGTATAAATGTACCATTTGGTTTGGTAATATAATTTATATCATATGCAGCACTTGTCATAAGAGTTAGGTACAACGACATCTATACTATGCATGTAATAAAATATTCGTATACAAGTTTGTAGTCTTAAAATATTGATTTGAAGTGACGTTTTGTGACATTATTAGCAAGACATTTGCCTATTAGTTAAATATTGGATTTATTTTTTTCACTTGCAAACTTTTATTACTGTTATTTTGTCTCTGTAATGCTATGGAAATGGGATCTATTCGCAATTCGCTGCCAAAAGTTGTCTAAAATATTTGATTTTGGATCTTCGCACATGGGATTGAAACGTTTATATCTAGTGTAGCTCAATTCATTAATTATTATATTCCTCATACAAAATATTGAAACTTTTGATTATAATTTACATATTCACAACATGTACACTGTTCTTCAGTGTGTCATGATGATGTTAAACAAGCTTTTAGTATAATAGTTTCAAAACCAACTTCTTGAAATCCAACAAATTAAAAAAAAAATTGCTATTATTTTCTTTTCTTTACCTCTTTTCAATTATTTCAGCTGAGACGAGTATCTCCCCCTCCTCACTTGCCCATTGAGGAAATGAGTCTTCATGACTTTTTGCAATATTATTATTAAAAGGTATTTTTTTGAATCTCTTATGTGTCTTCAGTTCGGTCTGTTATTTTTATCATACAAATTTTTTGTTTATTCTATTATATATAAAATTAGATTTTTTGAAACTGT
Source organism: Nicotiana knightiana (assembly GCA_005239525.1). Taxonomy (NCBI): domain Eukaryota; kingdom Viridiplantae; phylum Streptophyta; class Magnoliopsida; order Solanales; family Solanaceae; genus Nicotiana; species Nicotiana knightiana. The sequence continues at coordinate 87,459 of ML413814.1, forward strand.
CCCAATCATATCGGTTTCTTTTCGGTATCGGTACGGTTCGGTTAATTTTTGGTATATTTTTTAAATGTCAATATAAAAGTCACTAGTAGAAGTAGAATGCAATAACATACGTATTTTTATAGGATTTAACAAAACTCTCTAGACATTTTTATATTTTAAAGGGTGATGAATTAAGAATATATGAAAAATGGCTAGAGTATAGATCCATCAACAATTCTATAATAGCGTAAACGAAACTAAGCAAATTAATATAAAAATATATAAATCACACGAGTGGAAAAATATTAATCAAGCTGGGACTGGGACTCAAGAATAAAACCTATAGAATATTAAATTTATATAAAAATCTATGATTTTATTTAAAGAAATCTAAAAATATCGATTTAATCGATTTTTAAATATTTATTGACACCCTCGATGATGAAAGACAAATAGTATGAAGGAATCAGGGCAGATATATATTTGAATGATGAATAGCTTCTCACATAACACTAGATAATATATCTACTCGCGTACACTAGACTAGAACAGTTAGCACAAATATTGGCTATTATTGTTCCAAATTTCGATCGACTATTTTATTTGCATATAGCTGGTTTTTGCCTTCACAAGTTCACATCAAATCCACAGCCACCCACCACCCGCCAAAGTTTATTAACAGTAAGGGGTCGTTTGACGGGAAATAAGTTATTTAGGGATTAGTTAACTCAGAATTATTGTTTCATCTTCTCATAGGATAAAAATAATACTACAATCGTGAGATAATTAATTTTAAAATTAGTTATATTATGTTTTTATCCTAATCAGAAATGGAAAGAATGCATCTCAAATTTAATCCCGGAATTAGTATTCCTTATCCTTCGTACCAAACGAGCCCTAAGGATTTATATATATATATATTGGTCCCCTGTTACCATCATTTTCATGTCTCTTAATTTGTTATGCTTTTTGACATGGGAGATGAGATATTTCCAACCTTGAAATTAGCAGTGTTGAACTAGTACCTTTTATGTCTCTGACAAACCAATCACAAATTTACAGCTAAGTTCCCTCACATACAAAATTTTATCGAAAATGAACGATGTACGAGCTAGAAAGGGACTAAGATTAGGACCACTATCAATATGGATAACAACTTTTTCTTTGTTGATATTGAGAGAAGAACTCCAGAGAATTTCGAGGGATTAAGTGGGAAGTGGCCAGGGGTGTACGTACAAAACTTTAGATAATAATAGACTAATTTTCAGAAATTGTATGGATCAAAATCTAATCTGAGAAATTCGTCATGCGAAGACAATTGTCATGAGTAACCCGCAAATTGAATTGAGCTGTCTGATCGAGGACGAGCAGTGATCAATAAGGTCAAGGTTGAGCAGTGATCAATAAGGCCGAGGTTGAACAGTGATCAATAAGGCCGAGGTCGAGCAGTTATCAATAAGGCCGAAGTCGAGCAGTGATCAATAAGGTCGAGGTCGAGCAATACCGATAGATGTAACAACTACTTTTGCTTTGAAATCAATCTTCAAAGGAAATATTCTACTGAATATTCCCTATAATTGTACTTTTCTAGGGATATCCCTTATAACGGGGAGGGATGACTTCTCTAGAGAAGGGGGCAGACTCTCTGTCTCTAGATCTAAAAAAAAAAACATATCTCTCTAAAGAGATTAGATGATGTGTTATCTCACACTCCCTGTCAGATTTGAAAAGGGTCCTAAGATTCTTGTATTTGTCTATTATTCATCTTTATCAAATGAAAGAAGATCCGCCTCACTCAAGATTGAGTGAATTTTCTCCTTTATTTACATTTTATCGCCATTTTATGTTATTTAATGCATGGTTTTTTTCATACTATTAAATCCGTCTATAACTACTGTCAACATTTATACTCAACTATATTTTTCTATTCAAGTTATCCATCTCAGATCTATAATTAATTATCCTTAACTAGGATTTACCCTCTATCTTCTTATTTAATTAGTTTAACAAAAAATCTCATACTTTTTGGTCAAACAATTTGGCGATGTCTCTGGGGACTTTCTAGTTAAAATTTTAGTTTCTTCTATATCTAAAATTCAATTCTAGTTCCACTTTCTGTTCATTGTAGTGTCACCCTATCGCCAAAAATTCAAACTTGAAAAACTGTAGGCAAAAAGCTTTAAAGCATGCCTTTGTAATATCTATGGCTTAACTTTCTCCCTCTCCTTTGGTCCTTGTGGAGTTTCGTCCTTTCTGATAGGCATATTTTTACCTACAATAAGAGTCGTTAAGGAAGCAAAGGTTAAAAATAATTTTATTAAAAGTAACTCATCTAATAAGGATGTTTGTGGTTTATTGTCGGTGTCATGCAACACTATACCAAGTTCCTAAACTTAAGATTGGATTGGATTGGGTTACAAGCCGAGCACGAGGCCATGATTGTAGGTCTAAAGCTAGCACTCGAGTACGGAGCAGAACGAGTCGTCCTACAGTGCGACTCAGCTCGTTGTCAATCAAGTCACATGGACTTTCCAAATCAAGGAACAAAGACTGCAAAAATACCATGCCGGGATCTGCAAGCCATTACCCGAGTTCGACGAATGCCAGCTCGACCAAATCCCTCGAGCACAGAATATCAAAGCGGACGACCTTGCCAAATTGGTAGCGGCCACTAAAAGCATAACCGGAGAAGGGAACGTGGTCACTCCCCTCCACTCGTCGACCGATCAAATCGAGGTGACGAACAATTTCATTTGGTTTTAGCTGATTGTTTTTCTAAGTGGAATAGAAGCAAGAGCATTCTCCCAAATACGCGAATATGGAACGATCATCGTCAAAGCAAATCCGAAGATGCCAAGAGACCATATAGACTGGGACTGGATTGCCAGCCTGGAAAACATGCAAATCCTTCTGATATGTGTAAGCAAAACATAAGTGCATGAAACTTACCCGCAAATCATAATTCTACACTACAATAGTGAGCAAAATTTTCTTCCACGTTATTTATCAACCCTTGTAATAATTCCTTTTTCGTTCCCCTCTTAACTTTTTTCCGTCAATCATGAAAATGGCCTTTTGCTACAAAAGGAATGAATGATCACTTTCGACATTGTTATTTATAATAATTAAACGTTTTGACAACATGAATCACTTGTGAATTAAGAACCGCCTACTATGCTAGAAGTGCAGACATCAAAATATTTAATTAGTAAGCTAAATGAACTGCTACATAATTTTTACATTCCTATAGATCTTATTTTATCGTGAAGGATAAACGACGCTGCATCAACTACACAAGTTATATTCGACCTCATTTGAATCAACAATTGGCCTCGCCCGAATCAACATTCGGCCTCCTCGCCTGAATCAACATTAGACCTCACCCGAATTAACATTCGACATCGCCCGAATCAATATTCGGCCTCCTCGCTCGAATCAATATTCGGCCTCCTCGCCCGAATTGACATTGGGACTCGCCCGAATCAACATTCGGCCTCCCCCGAATCTACATTCTGCCTCCTCGCCCGAATCTACATTCGACCTCCTCGCCTGAATTGACATTCGGCCTCCTCGCCCAAATCTACATTCGGCCTCCTCGCCCGAAACTATATTTGGCCTCCTCGCCATAATTAACATTCGACCTCGCTCGAAAATAGAACCAGGAATAAGCAGCAAATGTGGCATTCCAAATCAAAAGGGGTAACTGATAAAGCATCTTACAAGGGACGAATCGCCCGTCCAGATTTTCGGACGCGGATGACCTCCTCCGATGTCGCCCTCCTTGCCAAAAATGCCATCCTGGCCTCGTTGGCCTTCTCCAACTCTACCGCTTTATCGACCAACTCATCACTCGAGTCATTGGCCCCAATCGAACTCTACTCAAATTCAGCCCGCAGGGATACCACTTGGACCCGAAGATCGGCACTCTCAGCCGCGATCCTCACTATTCGACCTCCCCATCTGAATTTCTCGAACTACGATTAATGAAGTCCGCTCACCGAGCTCGGCCAAAAGACGACCTCGATAAGCGGAGGGACTAACTGTATGGGTCAAAATCTAATCAGAGAAATTCGGCATGCGGATACAACTGTCATGAGTAACCTGCGAATCAAATTGAGTTGTCTGGCCGAGGATGAGCATTGATCAATAAGGCTGAGGCCGAGCAATACCGATAGATGTAACGACTAGTTTTGCTTTGGAATCTTTAAAAGGAATATTCTACTGAATATTCCCTCTAATTGTACTTTTCTAGGGATATCCCTTATAAAGGGGGGGAGGACTTCTCTAGAGAAGGGGGGCCGGACTCTTTGTCACTAGATCTAAATAAAAAAAAACACATGTCTCTAAAGAGATTAGATGATTTGTTATCCCACACTCCCTATAAGATCTGAAAAGGATCCTAAGATTCTTGTATTTGTCTATCATTCATCTTTATCAAATGAAAGAGGATCCACCTCACTCAAGATTGGGTGAATTTTCTCCTTTATTTACATTTTATCGCCATTTAATGTTATTTAATGCACGATTTTTTTCATATTATTAAATCCGGTCATAACTAATGTCAACATTTATACTCAACTATATATTTCTATTCATGTTATCTATCTCAGATCTATAATTAATTATCCTTAACTAGGATTTATCCTCTATCTTCTTATTTAATTAGTTTCAAAAGGTCTCATACTTTTTGGTCAAACAGAAACCACTATTGTTTAGTAGCTATTAATTTCCTATAACTATCATATATATAATTACTTCCTATAATTACTATTCAATTGTTACGGTAACGTATCACTGTACTCGTGCAGCTATATTCATAAATAAAAAAGCAAATAGCGGGATAGAGACAATACTTTGGATAATATTACTTCACCTGCACATTTGTGCACAATTGCAAGCTTAATTAACGAGTGTAAAATTACAATATGTGTACATATATAGGTAATACTTAAAAAGAAAGAAAGATCGGAAGAGATACTTTCAGTTTGCCTTTTAGGGGATAGTTCAAAGGCACAACAGCAGAAAAGTTGTTTTACGTCTATTTCACTAACGTCTAGAAAAGTGCTTTTGGCAAAAAATTGAGATGTTATGCCAAGTTTTTAGGAGCGAAAAAGTACTTAAGAACGGTCAAATGTAACTTATTTCCAAAAGTATTTTTTTTAAAAATATTTTTGAAAAAAATACACTTAAAGTAATTTTCAAAAGCCTGACCAAACACTAATTATTTTTTAATTAATTAACCAAACACAAATTAATTTTCACCAAAAATAATTTTTTGAAGAATACTTTTCATATTTTAGAACTCTGACCAAAGAGGCTATTACTCCTACAACCTTTTCCTTTCCGTCCGTAATTGTTAAAGGTTGAAGCCAAAGGCATTCTCTAGTTTTGTCAAAGCACTCTCCTAGTACTAGATAATGCCACTTGTGCGACCACCGATCGATGTTATCCCTAACCATATCTCAAACTTTGATTTTTATACATTTTTAACATGATTTATCAGGTAGTATCATGAATCTTTAGGAATTATGTATCAATAGCAGTAACTGATAAAATTATTGTCAAATGATCAGGAGATCATATGTTCTAGTCGTGGAAATAGTTTTCTGTAAAAATACAGAATAAGATTGCGTACAATTGATCCTTGTGATCCGCTTCTTTTTCGGACTCTACACATAACGGGAGCTTAATGCTCTAGGCTATTTTTATTTACCTAGTTTTGCTCCAATGAGATTCTCGTAAAGTTATCATAAATCCTTATGTAATTATGAAATAAATTGGCGAATGAGCCGGAACGTGAATTTTCACAACTTACCAATCAAAATTTAAATTTACTCTATATTGTTAAATGTGAAATAATGTTTAAATTTCAAATCAGAATATGAGTCTTGCAGATTATTGCTTTCCTTTCTTATCAGTTTGAGGCCATCTGCCAGTCCATCAACAATAAAGCAAGCAAGATAAGAGAGCAATAACAAAGAAATTTTTACAAATATTATATTTTTATGGTTATTAACTAGTTGTAGCTACTATTTATTATATATTTTCTATAGCTATATTTTCAGAGTTTTTAGAGTGTATTCGATACATTTAAGCATGAATACAGTAGCATTTCCCAGCGTAAAACAATGGATTACAGCTAGACAGATTATCGTATTCGACTGCATTCATGATATGTATTTGTGAATACAATAACGTAAATAGGGCAATTCATGGTCTATTTAGCTGTTTTTAAACGGAAATTGAATCAATTAACAAAATAGACTGCTAATATAACTCAACAAACTCAATTATAACATACAAAGTTTGTATATCCAATTATAAAAAAGATTTTGGACCAAAATGCCCAAAAACATAGCAATCTTTGGAGAACCTGAGTGTCGTAGCACGACCAACTCCCAATATTTATAAAGCATAGCAGCAGTAGCCTACTACACCTCTTTGCATCTTCTTTCACCAACTTCTCCCTCAACTGTTTCTCTCTTCGGCGGAGATTTCTCTGGTCTATCTTCACCCCTTTCATCTGCAAAAATGGGTTTCGAAAAAATCAAGGTTGAAAACCCTATCGTTGAGATGGACGGTTAGATCTCTTTCTCCCCTGCTTTCTTTATCTGTATATTTCTTCCTTTTTCATTGCTGAGATTTGTTGATTTATAGATCTGTTTTTATGTGCAAAATAAAAAAAGATCTATAATTGTAGCAGTTTCAACTATAATCAGACCTTTCTTAGATCCTACTGATTAACTGCTGATCATTCTTGAAACAATAGATTTTGATATATATATATATATATATATATATATGGCCTTTAATTTTGCGTTGTTACTTACATATATCTTGTGGGGTTGGTTAGATCAGAGTTGTTTACTATATAACTATTAGTCATTCATTTAAGATCGAAACTTTAACTAATGAGAAATATATGTGGATTCTTTTTTGCACTATTACTTGCATATATCTTGTTGGGCCTGTTTACACTCCTTGTTTGATGCTGAAGAGGAGTATCTACTGACTCTTTTTCCTATGTTTATTCCTTTGGTTTGGAATTTTTAAACTCAATGTTAGTTATCATGTGTAGAAATCACTTTTTCAATCAATAGATACAAACTTCTCCGATATAATTATTGCTTATTTTCAAAATACAAACAAAACAGATCCTTGGTGTACTCTTCTAAACATCTTTTTAAATGTGGGAATGCTTAAAAACGAAAAACTTTCTAGTGTTCTTACTTTTACGTGTTCCCTCCACTTTGAATTAGTTCAAGATTGTGTGAACTAATAGTAGATTATTGCTCATTCATGGTTATGTTGGTAAGCTTACTGATTAGCATAATGCACTTATAGTTGCTTCACACCTTTGAATATTGATCTGGAGGATCTGATTCATCTTGTCAACTTCTTTGTCATAACTTGTTTTTCATTTTACACCTTTTTTCGTCTTACTTGATCATAAGTCGTACTTTGTGGTATAATATAGCTTTCTACAGTATATCAGTATAACATTGACTGGACACAGCATTTCAGTAGTCAATTTAGCTTTGGTTATGTTGGTCTATAATCTGCAAAGTTTCGAAGTTGAAACACCGGATTGCTGGATCATCGAAAATATACAAAACATATTATGTGCCCTCTCTTTCATGGCGAGGATAATGAAACTTGAAACACCTTTTAGAGTTTGCTGAGAAGAAGTAAAACGTTAATAGATTCTATATTCTTTGGTATCATGTATGTTATCTTGTTTCTATGTTCTAAATAGTTCATTTGACCTTGACTGTGAAAGACTAACTTTGTCTTGTTAATTCAGGAGATGAAATGACTCGAGTTATCTGGAAATCAATCAAGGATAAGGTAACATGTTTCCTTGGCTTGTTTGTAAACCAGTAAGGGTTTTATGTTTCTTCTAATAATAAAATTGCAAGCCACTAATATTTGAAGCTTCTTTGTTTGCTTTAGCTTATCTGTCCCTTTCTGGAGTTGGATATAAAATACTTTGACCTTGGCCTTCCCCACCGTGATGCTACAGATGATAAGGTTACAGTTGAAAGTGCGGAAGCCACTCAAAAGTATGTTTTTTTTTCATCTTTACGTCCTAATCTACAATTGGCGGGGAAGAAAATATCCATTTGCTATCCTTTCCTGTATTCACATGTCTTCTTTAATTTCTTCATACTACTGAATCTCTCTCCATCTGTGCTTCATAGTAACTTTAACCGGGATACGTCATTCAATTGTTAATAACTTTTCAGCCTTCTTCCGGTTTCTTAATGTCTACTTTATGGTCTAACTGCAGATACAATGTAGCTATTAAGTGTGCAACCATTACTCCAGGTGCTTATTTTGGTGTCCAGCTGGACTCCCCTCCTTTTTGTTTAGCTGTTGCTCATATTTTCAGCAAAAATCAGTTCTAGATAAAGTAACTATGCTATCATTCTTAGAAAGTGCTATTTTGCAGATGAGGCCCGTGTAAAAGAGTTTAACTTGAAATCCATGTGGAGGAGCCCAAATGGGACAATTAGAAACATCCTAAATGGTACCCCTGCGTCTCTTCTTGTTTCTGGATCATGTTGTCTCTTAGTTATGGCTTGCTTGATTATAGCTCATTGCACACATTGGCATTGACTACAGGAACGGTCTTCAGAGAACCAATTATGTGCAAAAATATTCCCCGACTTGTCCCAGGTATCCCAGATTTCTTGTGCTTTCTGCTGTTGTATCTTCCCTTAAGTTAGTTTAGTAGTGTCATTGAGCAAAATCTGCTTCTTAAACCAGGTTGGACTAAACCAATATGCATTGGTAGACATGCTTTTGGAGATCAATACCGGGCTACTGATACAGTTATTCAAGGAGCTGGAAAACTCAAATTGGTGTTTGGTAAGCTTTTATTGGTTGCTTTACTTGATATGAACCTATTAGATAGCAGTGCTACTCATCTTGTAAGGTATATTCCAGCTTTTTCGCATTAGCAAAAGGGTGTTTGCTTACTCAATTAGAATATGTTTACTGAAATGTTGTGTTTAATACTTCATCAGTGCCAGAGGGAACAGACGAGAAGACTGAATTCGAAGTTTACAACTTTACTGGTGCTGGTGGAGTAGCTTTATCCATGTACAACACAGATGAGGTTTGCTTAAATAAGTCTGATGTCCTTCCATATTTGGAATATTAAATTGCTGCAGACTTGTATATTTATATTCTTTTGCTTTCTTGATGTGATGCAGTCCGTCCGCTCATTTGCTGAGGCTTCAATGAACATGGCATACCAAAAGAAATGGCCACTCTATCTTAGTACAAAGAATACTATTCTTAAGAAATATGATGGGAGGTAAGCAGCCTAACTGTTGATCTTTCCGTTTTCCATTTGGCCTTCACTTATCTATTAGATATAGGTTGACTACCTTGAGCCATTTTGTCTTTTTCGCACATATCTAGTGGTGTTTGTATCTATTCTGTTCCTGAGCTACCATTAATGCTCTTGTAAAGGTTTAAGGACATCTTCCAAGAAGTTTATGAAGCAAATTGGAAGTCCAAGTATGAGGAAGCAGGAATTTGGTGAGTTCCACAGTTCACTTGGTAAACATGGTTCTATTCTACTAGCACAAGTACACAACATTGACTCTAGTGATGTTTTATAGGTATGAACACCGTCTTATCGACGATATGGTTGCTTATGCTTTAAAGAGTGAAGGTGGTTATGTATGGGCCTGCAAGAACTATGATGGGGATGTACAGAGTGATTTCTTAGCACAAGGTACCTAATAATGTGTTTGCGTTAAGGCTGCCATTTCAACAGTTCTTCATAAAATATGTTATGACATATTAACATCTAATACACAAAATTCCTGAATCAAGTATTCTTGTTTCCCCTCCTGTAACTCTGCTCCTAGAGGTTTATAATTTTTATGCCTTTTTTCTTGGAACAGGTTTTGGATCCCTTGGGTTGATGACATCTGTCCTGGTATGTCTATTTTCTAGCATTTTTTTTTTTTGCTTCAACCAACTCCTTAATTGTGCAGTTTTTAGGTTATTTTATTTCTATAGCTTTCTTGGGATCTATTACAATGCATGGCTCTTTGGATCGTTTCTTCTTTATTGCTATTTGCTGATATGAATCATTGATTCGGATTCTGACAAGTTGTGGATGTATGGTTCAGGTGTGTCCTGATGGCAAGACCATTGAGGCTGAAGCAGCCCATGGAACTGTCACCCGCCACTACAGGGTTCACCAGAAAGGAGGTGAAACCAGCACAAACAGTATTGCGTCAATCTTTGCCTGGACTCGTGGACTTGCACACAGGTAGGTGACTATAGTTCTCGATATGCTGAGCTTTAGAGTGCGGTTTGCTGTTTGGACTGGTTTAAGGAAGCTTTGGTGGATTGTCCCCAAATGATGGGATTGTTTGTGAACAGGGCAACGTTAGACAACAACGAAAGGCTCTTGGATTTTACTGAGAAACTAGAGGCAGCATGCATTGGTGCAGTGGAATCTGGAAAGATGACCAAAGATCTTGCACTAATCATCCATGGATCCAAGTGAGCCATCCTGTCTCATTCTTTTCATTTTTTTTTTGTTTGACTTTGTTAGTAGAGTTTTCATTCTTAAGCTTTCCTCTTTAAAAAATTGAACAGGCTCTCAAGAGAGCATTATCTCAACACTGAAGAGTTCATTGACGCTGTGGCCGATGAGCTCAAAGCAAGACTTCTGAAAGCAAAGGCCTAAATGTATGTACATGTTTTGACTTCTATATTTGGATTATGTACATATTTTTTCCTAGCTAGGTTATACTAACTTTGTTTATTCAACTTGTTATTGTTGATGTAATCATCATAATCAGTCTTTTTTTCATCTTGTTTGGTGTGATAGGTCTGGGCAGACAATTGGACAGTCTTTTTTCTGGGGCAGTTGAGGGATATTGAAGAGAAGAAATAAAAGGATTAGGGCCTGATGGTATACTAAATCTCAAGAGGTTTTATTTTATAGGTTGGGGTTATTCTCCAGGCGTTAATGTTTGAACCATTTAAATCTAAATTTCTATTTGCTGAAACTGCTGCAAGTTATTTACTGATTTGCAATTGTACACTTGACTTATTGTTTTATCAGCTTGCTAAAAGAAGCCCCTCTTCATTAACTTCTGCTTTCTTTTGGTGGTTTAGTTGCTTGCCTTCTTTTGCCTTTTTGGTGTTTAGCAAATGATGTAATCTTTGATCTCATGGTTGCGAAGTCGGATTTTTTTTCCAACACCAAACCAAATCAAAACCAAACCATAGTCGGGTTTTCTTTTCGGTTTGACTCGGATTATCAGGTTGGTATGGTTTGTCGGTTTCATTTGTACCCCTAGTTTCAAAGTTTGAAGTACTTTGTACAAGACTTGGTCGGAAAATGGAGTCTCATTTTGGCTTTAAAATAACTTTAAGTTAGACTGTAAAAGCAAATAGTTTATAAATATTCCATTTATGATTGGTCCCTTTTCAATCAATGAGAAGGAGAGATTTTTCACTCCTTTCATCATATTTGGCGTCATGTAACTTCAGGGAAAACCTATATAGTATTACCAATTGACAACAAGTTGTAGCATGGTTTTTCTTTGATTTTGTGTTAATTAATAGGTGACAGTTTTATCTTCATGCAGGTATCTTTTATAAACTATTTTCTTTCTTTCGTATACATTATTTCATATTCCCATTGAATAATTTATTGGAAAAAGTAACACTATAATCTCGGCAAATAAATTATCCCGAGATTGTCATTCCACCCTCCCATAGAGTTAAAAGTAACACTACAATTTCGGTATTAGTTATACCATGATTTTATCTCAACGAAAAATTAATCTTGAGATTAATTATCCTTATCCCTCGTGCATTTATCAGTCGCTTTCATTCATGGCCCCCATAGGAAAAGAAAAAGACCGTTAATAGATGTTCTAAATTTATTTAATGAAACTGAATCTTGGGAGAAAAAACTTAACTAAATCAAATAAATTTTGATATGTTGATTGATAAGGTTATTTGAAGATAAAGAATAATGTATTGTAGGAACCGAACTGAATTGACTCAAAATGGACCGAACCATCCAAATATGCCTTCTAACTATACTTGAACATAAGATGTTTACTGATTAAAACAGTGTCTGACATAAAATATTAGTATGTCAGACAATATACATATATGACACTTGCATTTTTGCATATATCAATTCCAGTTTATTCCATCTCTAATCATTTTCATATTCAGTTTGCTTGATCACCTTATTCTAACAATTTTCATAAGATTGACCACTTGAAACTCTTTTGGTGGAACAATTCTCAACTACCTACCTAATTTCAGATCTCTAATACCTTCATACTTTGTTTTTAGATTTTGCCATCCTAAACTTGTTTGATTGTAATTCAAATTGTCATATTTTTGTAATTTCATTGTTAAGAAATTGTAGATAGTGTTTTTCACTTATATATCTACAACTTTATTTTCCAAATTATATAACTAGAAATAACGTGAGGCAACCACTTTTTAACGTGGTATTTAGTTTTTCTTCTGCATTTTTAATGCTAAACAAAAATAGTCATTGCTTTATTAAAATTAATACGAAAAGATAGTTTCACCCTTTTTTCATGAGTGCTGTGTAAATATTAACTTCATGAGTGTTGTGTAAATAATATTTACAAAATACTCATGAAGTTAAGGATATGATGTCCTAAAGTTTAACAACAGAAGATGCAAGTTAATATTTACACAACACTTATGAAGTTAAGGACACCATGTCCTCCACATTTATACTGTACATATGAAGTTAAGGACATTGTCCTAAAGTTTAACAACATAAGGTGAAAATACAGGACACTTTGTCCTTAATATGTACACAACACTCATGAAGTTAAGGGCACCATGTCTAGCACATGAATATTTTTGTCCGGATAGGTAAAAGTTTATACAACACTGGCTAAAGAGTAAATACATTTTAAACAGTGGCTTAAGAGTAAATACAGATCTAATTAGTGGCTAACTGTGAACTTACCCCAAAATAGGTTCTTTTTTTTTCACTTTTAGCCCATGCCATAAACTATTTACATTCGGTAGCCGAAAAAGTGTATAAACTTTGTATAATTTTTATATATACCATACAATATATATATATTTATACAAAAAATATACATTTTTTCGACTATTATTTTGAGAGGCTATAAAGTATCATTTTACCAACCAGTTGGTCCAACACATACATTTAGTTTTAGGATTCTTACACTGTATAGCCGCATGTCCCCAAAAATTAGCCGAAAGGTATATATACATATATATATTAGTTTGGCTAGCGAATGCAAATATTTTTGGCGAGGGACCAAACGTGTAACTTCCCTTTAGCTTTTTAGTTCAGTTGTATGCATGAACTAATAAATGCTATCCCAGCTATATTATAGTAATAGATTTAGAGTTACACAAGCATAAAATACTCGAGAAAATGGATTCTTACACAAACAACTCTGAGAAAATGTAAACAACAATTGTTTTTCCAGCTTCTCCATTGTTTCTCTGTATGTAAAACAAAAATAAATAAAAAAATTTGAAAAAAAAAGGGAAGGTAGAAGACATTTATGATAGAAAACAAGACCCCCAAAAAAATAGGCATTCTGCATTCATTTTTTCAATGATGAGAGTAATTAATATATATGCCAAAAAATGCACCATTATATTTTCTTTTCTAACTCTCTGTCACCAATAGAAAATGCAAATATCTCTATCTTTTGCCTATCCCAAAATCTTGTTGTCTCTGGCTCAGCGGATTCAATCTTAAAAGTATATAACTTTAATAGTAAAATAGTATTTGTCAAATGAGTTCAAATAAATATTTGTACAAAATTTAAACAGTTCGCTAGCCACCACTTGGGTTCGCCCAGGGATGTATGCACCTTATACTATATGTGGTATCAAGAGACATCGCTTGATCGAAATTTTCACTAAATATTTATAAAAAAATTAAAATATAGGGGTACGTATAAAAAATGACACCGCTTATCATTATAATATTTTATTTATTTATCTATGATATCGCTTATGTAAAATCTTGAGTACGCTGCTGGTTTGTCCTTGTATCAAGACATTTTTCGCATCAAAATCTGGAGATACAATTTCTACCAATGCCATCTAAAAAATCAAAACAGCTCCCTGCGTTCCTATTTGTTTATAATGTTGCCAAAAATAGTTGTGGCAGAAAACTACGTACCATGGATTTGCGTAAATCTTAAAGTAGGCATATGCGTATTGTGTACGTGAGGTTTCCTCTTACTTCCAAGTGGGCGTTAGTTGACAGTGATATAACGATAAAAACTTATAATAAATACAAGATATATGTGTTTTCTTACTTGAATTTTTAGTTATTAAGATTAAATCAATTGATTTGATACAAATAAATATTTACCGCGATCTATTCTGAATCTCATCATTTCTTTGGGCGGGGAGCAATGACCTGTTTCCTAAGAAACTTATGATAGAAAGTGTTTCTCTTCTAGTGAATTCTAATTCTTTTTAATATTTTTTTGAGTCAATTCATTGATTTCGGAATATAATCTTGTTCAAAAGGAGAAATAAATAACTTTGGAAATTTGGTTTCATAACACTACTCTTCCTTTTTGTTTTTGATATTATATAATAATTCTTTTGACTTATTAATCAATAATGCAATAATTACAATCTACTAGACTCTTCTAATTAATTAATTTTAGGAATATCTTCTCATTTCATATATATATATATATATATATATATATATATATATATATATATATATATATATATA
>ML413815.1:0-32143 GCA_005239525.1 Nicotiana knightiana
GTAACGCCAGGCTACCCCAGGCTGTTTGGCTCCACTGCCCGGCTCTCGTCCGGGCGTCCCTTTTCGCCTACTCTTTGACGTATTTGCATCCGTTTAGCCCCGTTTCCATTTCCAATTCACCTACACATAAAACAAACCCCATTAGGCACATACGACGTGTATTTTATCATTAAAGCTCATAAAATGCAAGGTATATAATGCTTAAAATCATGAATTCTAGCCACTCATCAATACTCTACTATGTCTATGGAGTATAATATATAAGTTTGGAGTGAAGAGACTACTTCTTTGTTAAACCCTAGAATTTTCAAGATTTGAGTTCTTGAAGTGTCCTTGAGATTATCTTCAAAAATCTATGAATTCCATGATGTTGGAGGGTTAAGAGATGTAATAAATGAACCAAATCTATCAAAGAAATGCATTTAATTCTTACCTTGAAGATGTATTAATAGTAAAGAGCTACTCTTTCTCTCTAACTCCCAAGACCAAGTCCCATTTAATATAATTTCTCTCTCTACGAAATGCCTATAAAAGCTTCAGCTGTGGGTTTTAATTTTCGGATACCAACTTGGATGCCGTCGCTGTACTTCTGTGACTCACGCTGTACGCGAGGGAGGATGCGACACACCAACTGCCGCATCAATCCCTGAAGTATGCATAAGGTCTTTCTTTTCCATTTGAACTTTTTGTCCCTTTATTCATTTCTCTTGTTACTCAATTCTCTTTCTTCAAAGATTTGTAATAAATTTCCTTATTTGATTAACTTCTCATGTGATCTGCTTAACCCCAATTTCCGTTTTTTTCCCATTGACTTTGATGCAATTGAAGTCCAACCGTTAGCTTTATAGAAAATGAATATTGATGATCTTTCATCATTAATTAAATATTAAACCATTTGATAGAATAACTATCTCCAAACACTTTAATAACTTTGTATCACTTAAGCAGTCACAGGTGGACTGGGTTTAATCAAAAGAACCTACTTAAGCTCAAAATTAGTAGGATTTAATTAGAAAGAATTTACAGGGCTTTACAATCGGCACTCAATTTTGGTTTGCCGTGACGATAGATGTTCTGCACGCCACATCCAAGGTGAGGTGCCGTGGTGCATGATATTTTCAGATGATATTGTATTGATCGACGAGATGCGAGGCAATGTGAACGTGAGGTTAGAGGTGTGGAGGAAGACCCCGGAGTCTAAAGGTTTCAGTCTGAGTAGGACCAAAACAGAATACTTGGAGTGTAAGTTCAGCGGTGAGACTCAGGGAGGGGAAGGGGAGGTGAGGCTGGACTCACAAGTTATCCCTCAGGAGAGGTAGTTTTAAATACCTTGGGTCTATTATTCATGGGGATGGGGAGATTGATGAAGATGTCACACATCGCATTGGGGTAGGATGGATAAAATGGAGACTTGCTTTTGGTGTTTTGTGTGACAAGAAGGTGCCACCAAACCTTAAAGGTAAGTTCTACAGAGTGGTGGTCAGACTGACTATGTTATATGGGGCTGAGTGTTGGCCTGTCAAGAATGCGCATATCCAAAAGATGAAGGTAGCAGAGATGAGGATGTTGAGATAAATGTGTGAGCGCACCAGGTTAGATAGGATTACGAATGAGGTTATTCGTGACAAGGTGGGTGTGGCTCCTATTGAGGAAAAGATGCAGGAAGCGAGGCTTAGGTGGTTTGGATATGTGAAGAGGAGGAGCACAGATGCCCCGATGAGGAGGTGTGAGAGGTTGACATTGGATGGATTATGTAGAGGTAGAGGTAGGCCAAAGAAGAAGTGGGGATAGGTGATTAGGCAAGACATGACACATCTTCAGCTGACCGAGGAAATGACCCTTGATAGGAAGGTATGAAGGTCGACAATTAGGTATTAGGGTGGGTTGTAGAATGTTCATACCAATAGGATTAGTACGCGCTCTCGCATTCTATTGGTAGTAGGTTTCTATGAATAACCTCATTTTCTTTCTAAGACGAGGGTCTATTGGAAACAACCTCTCTACTTCACAAGATAGGGGTAAGGTCTGCGTACACTACCCTCCTGATACTCCATGCTGTGGGAAAATACTGGATACGTTGTTGTTGTTATTTTTTAACATGGTCTCACATATTACAACTTCTGCTTTTTTGTTTCAATATTTCTTTTTAACATTCCGAAGTTGTCCACATGTCACGACCCGAAACCAACCCGTCGTGATGGCACCTATCGTGGAACTAGGCAAGCCAAGTGCTCAACCATATCAATACATCAAAAGCTTGAAAAATAAAGAAGCAGTTAAATTTAAGGAATACCCTTTTAAAAGAAAATAAAAAAACATAATCTCAATATAAAATCTCTCCAAAACCAGGGCATCACCGAGTGCATGAGCATCTACATAGGAATATAGTCTAAAACAACGTCTAAAGAATAAAATGAAAATATCAAATGAAGATAAGGGAGGAGAGTCAATGTCTGTGAATGCCAAGCAGCTACCTTGATAATCTCTTAAAGTCCGAACTCCTCAATTCAGCAGCCGCCGTGATCGGAAGCACCTGGATCTGCACACGAGGTGCAGGGTATAGCGCGAGTACAACTAATTCAATAAGTAACAAATAAAACCTTTTAGTAGTGACGAACTTAACCGGTACAGTTCAATATAGAAATAACAGTGTAGAAATGTAGACATGCTTTCAAGTTTAACAGTTAAACTCAATACCAGTAAGATAAATCAATTTTGAACAATATGAGGAATATAACTTCTCTACATCTACATGCCAATGCATATGCTATATGTGATGCAGCATGCTGAAAGCCTCGTGTACTCACACTCTCGGAATGCTCAATCACTCAATACTGTATATGGCCAATTCAACACAGGGAACATCCATCCCAGAATATATTCATCAACTAACCATCAGTCACTCAGTATTGAGTAGGGCCAATCCAGCCCGTAAGGAAGATTCATCCCTAGGTATAAATGATTGGACAAGATCCATGTCCAGGGAAGATCCATCCCTCAACATAAATCAATTGCGCTCTTTGGGGGTATGTGTAGACTCCGGAGGGTCTCCTTTAGCCCAAGCGCTATCATAAGTCAGATACAAGCATAAATCAGTAAAACCTGTTGCGGCGTGCAGCCCGATCCTATAAATGTCACTCATAATCAGGCCCTCGGCCTCACTCAGTCATCAATCTCTCCAGCCTCTCCCTCACGGGCTCATAATGTCATGAAACTAGCCCGAAAATCATGATATGATGCATCAATGAATATCAATAGAGACTCAGATATGATATGTAATGAATGAATATGACTGAGTACGAAATTTCAACTAAATGAATAAGTTGACAACAAAAAACAACCACTATGGGTCCCAACAGTAACAACATATAGTCTAAATATGATCTCTAGCATGATTGATAGCTCAGTTACTTTATCATATGATGAAAATACGGATATCAACAAGATACACCCACTATACAGTTCCATGGAATAGACCAGGTCACGATTTTCATGGTGCACGCCCGTCACTTGGCATGTGCGTCACCTCGACACCAATCATATAGCACAAAATTCGGGGTTTCGAACTCTCAGGGCCAAGTTTAGAAGTGTTACTTACCTCAGTTCGGGCAAATCTCTACTCAAACACACCTTGCCTCACGAAATGGACTCTGAATGCCTCGAATCTAGCCACAAACAATGCGATACAATCAACATGGGCTAAAGGAATCAATTCTATAAGAAATACTATGTTATCAATCAAAAGCCAAAAGTCGACTCAAAGCTAGCCCGTGGGCCCACATCTCGAAGTAAGATAAAAGTCACAAAACCCGAAGTCCCATTCAACCACGAGTTCAAGCATACGAAATTTACCAAAATCCGACACCAAATCGTCACCCAAATCCCCAAATCAAGCTCTCCAAATCCCTAGACTCAAACTCCCAAATTCCACCTTAAATACATACAAACTAGGTGGTAAAAATAAATGGGGAAGCAATACTATTGATTAAAATGAGCACAACTTACCTCAAGAAATCCTTCGAAAATCCTCTCAAGAATCACCCAAAGCCATGCTTGAAATGTTTAAAATGAAGCAAAATCGCGAACTCTTGTTTTTAAACATTCTGCCCAGCCTTTCTGCTTCTGCGGACACTTAAGCGCTTCTGCGGCATTGCAGAAGCGACCAAACTTCTGCTTCTGTGGTTTCCTCCGCTCCTGCCGCCCATGAATCCACTCCTGCGGACTCTCTTCTGCGAGCCACCAAGCCGCTTCTACGAACCCAGCCCCCAACTCCATTTTCGCTTCTTCACTCCCATCGCCACATCTGCGGCCACACAGGTGCGGTAGATCCCTCACACCTGCGACCACCTGCACACAGTCCTCCAAACTCGCACCTACATAATCAATCCAGCACTTGTGAGCCCGGACCTACGATCAAAGCTCCGCAGGTGCGGTCACATCAATAGATCCCATCTTCAGCAATCTCTCAACTTCATATTTTGATCCGTTAACCATCCGGAATCAACATGAATCCCCCGGGACCTCAATCAAATATACCAAAAATTCCTAAAACCTCATATAAACTTAGTCGATCCCTCAAATCATATCAAACAACATCAAAAACACGAATCACACCCGAATTCAAGCCTATTGAAACTAAAGAAATTCCAACTTCTACGAACGGCACCAAAACCTATCAAATCGCGTCCGATTGACCTCAAATTTTGCACAAAAGTCACAAATGGCATTTGACCTATTCCAACTTTCCGAATTGGAATTCGACCCCGATATCAAAATGTTCACTCCCGGTCAAAGTTTCCAAAATTCTAACTTTCGCCAGTTCAAGGCTAATTCCACTACAGACTTCCAAATCAAAATTCAGACACGCTCCCGAATCCAAAATCACCCAACGGAGCTAACAGAGCCATCAAAACTCCATTTCGGAGTCGTTTACACATAAGTCAACATCCAATTAACCATTTCAGCTTAAGGTTTCAACTACGAGACTAAGTGTCTTAATTCATTCCAGAACCTCACTAGACCCAAACCAACTACCCCGACAAATCACATAGCAGTTATAAAGTAAAAAATGAGCGGTATATGGAGGAACGAGGCTACAACTCTCAAACGAATGGCCGGGTTTTTACATGCTCCCACTCTTAAGAAAACATTCATCCTCGAACAGGTCTAGAAACATACCTGGAGTCTCAAATAGGTGTGGATATCTGCCCCGCATCTCCCGCTCGGTCTCCCAAGTAGCCTCCTTAACTAGCTTACTTCTCCACTACACCTTCACTGAAGCTATGTCCTTTGATCTTAACCTTCAAACTTGCCAATTTAAAATGGCCACCGGCTCCACATCATAAGTCAAATCACCATCCAACTAAACTGTGATGAAGTCCAAAATATGAGACGGATCACCGACATATTTTCGGAGCATTGAAACATGAAACACTGGATGCACACTCGACAAACTAGGTGGCAGGGCAAGCTTGTAAGCCACCTCTCCGATCCTATGAAGTATGTCAAACAACCCAATATACCGAGGGCTCAATTTGCCCTTCCTCCCGAATCTCATGACACCCTTCATGGGTGAAACCTTAAGCTGAACCTTCTCCCCAACCATGTAAGCAATATCACGGACCTTCCTATCGGTATAACTCTTCTGTCTAGACTGCGTTGTGCGAAGCCGCTCCTAGATTAATTTAACCTTGTCTAAATCATCCTGAACCAAGTCAGTACTCAATTTCTAGCCTCACCCAGCTCAAACAAAACCACTGGGGATCTACACCGTCTCCCATACAAAGCCTCATACAGGGCTATCTGAATGCTTGAGTATCTATTAGTCATCGGGTAATTTGTCCGTGTATTCCCAGACAATAGAAAATAGTCTTTCTTTCTCCTATCCCGAGGAGAATTTAAAGGGAATGTGATCCGCTCTATTGTAATGAAATAACTGAAGCTCATTTATTGTTTGAAGGTGAGCTTAGCAAAACCCACTTTTGCCTCATCTAAGGCCAATGGGGAAATAAAGTTGTCAAACATAGCATCGGAAAGGGTAGCTGTTGTTGTAGGCAAACTTCGCGAGAGGCAGAAACTGATCCCATGAACCCCCAAAATCAATGACACAAGTGCATAGCATGTTCTCCAATATCTGAATAGTGTACTTGGACTGTCCGTCCGTCTGAGGGTGAAATACTGTGCTCAACTCAACCTGGGTTCTCAACTCTCGCGGGATAGCTCTCCAAAACTGTGATGTAAACTGCGTACCTCAATCTGAAATGATGGACACTGGCTCACCGTGAAGGCGAATAATCTCGCAATATAAATCTCAGCTAACCGCTCTAAAGAATAAGTATTTCCAACTTGAATTAAGTGCGGGAACTTCGTCAGCCAATCCACAATCACCCAAATAACATCAAACTTCCTCGAGGTCCGTCGGAGCCCAACTACAAAATCCATGGTGATCCGCTCCCATTTCCATTTTGGAATCTCTAACCTCTAAAGCAATCCGCCCGGTCTCTGATGCTCATACTTCACCTACTGACAGTATAGGCACCAAGCTACAAACCCCACATATCCTTCTTCATTCTTCTCCATCAATAATGCTGCCTCAAGTCCTGGTACATCTTCGTGGAACCTGGATGAATGGAATACCGCGAATCATGGGCCTCCTCAAGAATCAACTCACGTAGCTCATCTACATTAGGCACACAAATCCGACCATGCATCCTCAATACCCCATCATCCCCAATGGTAACATCTATAGCATCACCGGGCTGAATCGTGTCCTTAAGAACAAGCAAATGGGGATCATCATATTGGCGCTATCTGATGTGATCATATAAGGAAGACCAAGAAACCACAGAAGCTAGAACCCGACTGGGCTCCGAAGCATCTAATCTCACGATCTGGTTGGCCAAGGCCCGAACATTAACTGCAAGTGGTCTCTCACCAACAGGAATGAATGCAAAGCTACCCATACTTACTGCCTTTTTACTCAAGGCATAGGCCACCACATTGGCCTTCTGATACAGAATAGTGATTCATAATCCTTTAGCAGATCCAGCCATCCCCGTTGCCTCAAATTTAGATCCTTCTGTTTGAACAAGTGTTGGGGACTTTGATGATCTGTAAACACCTCGCAAGACACACCGTAGAGATAATGCCTCTAAATCTTCAACACATAAACGATGACAGCCGACTCCAAATCATGGACATGGTAGTTCTTCTCATGGGGCTTCAACTGGCGTGAAGCATATGCAATAACTCTACCTCCCTGCATCAAGACACACCCAATAACAATCCGATAAGCATCACAATACACTGTATAAGATCGGGAAACTCAAGGTAGAACTAGAACTGGAGCTGTGGTCAAGGCAGTCTTGAGCTTCTGAAAGCTATCCTCACACTCATCCGGCCACCTGGAAATAGCACATTTATGGGCCAATTTGGTCAAGGGTGATAAAATAGACGAGAAACCCTCCACGAAGTGACGATAATCCAAAACAAGAAAGCTCTGAATCTCCGTAGCTGAGGACGCTCTCGACTAACTCTAAACCACCTCTATCTTCTTCGGATCCACCTGAATCCACTCACCAGACACAACGTGCCCCTTCAATGCCACTGAACTTAGCCAAAACTCACATTTGGAGAACTTAGCATAAAACTTCTCCTCCTTCAACCGTTGCAACACAATCCTCAATATGGACATGCTCTTCCTGGCTATGAGAGAACATCAGGATATCATCAATGAATACTATGAAAAACGAGTCGAGGTAAGGCTGAAATACATTATTAATCAGATGCATGACCGTTGCTAGGGTGTTGGTCAACCCAAAAGACATCACAAGGAACTCATAATGACCATAACGAGTCCTGAATGCTGTCTTTAGAATATTCGAGTCTCGAATCTTCAACTGGTGATACCTAGACCTCAAATCAATCTTAAAGATCACCCTCGCTCCCTGAAGTTGGTCATATAGATCATCAATGCATGGAAAAAGATACACTTTCTTGATTTTAAGTTTGTTCAACTGCCTGTAGTTAATTCGCATCCGCATAGTACCATCCTTCTTCACAAAAGAACCAATGCACCCCAAGGTGACAGACTAGGCCTAATAAACCCTTATTGAGAAGTTTTTGAATCTGCTCCTTCAATTCCTTCAACTAATGGCGGTGCCTTACGATACAATGGAATAGAAATGGGCTGAGTGCCCGACACCAAGTCAATACAAAAGTTAATGTCTGTAATGACCCGGTCGGTCATTTTGAGAATTAAAGCCCTTTTCGGTGGCAGGAGGTCTTAAGTAGCCCCGTGTGGAGATTTTGGACTTAGGCGCGTGTCAGGATTTTAATTTGGAGGTCCGTATGGTGATTTGAAGCATTTCGGCGAAAGTTGGAAAAGTTGAAGTTTGGAAGGTTGAGAGGTTTGACCAAGAGTTGAATTTGGTGTTATTGGGGGCAGAATGTGATTCCAAGAGTTGGAACAACTACATTATGACATTTGGGACTTGCCTGTAAAATTTGACGTCATTACGGGTTGGTTTGATAGGTTTCAGTGCGAGTTTTAGAAGTTTGAAGATTTGAAAGTTCATGAGTTTGATTCATGGTGAGATTCATAGTTTCGATGTTGTTTGATGTGATTTGAGGTCTCGAATAAGTTTGTATCGTGTATTAGGAGGTGTTGGTATATTTGGTTGAGGTCCCGGAGGACTGGGATGTGTTTCGAATGGGCTACGGGCAATTTTCTCATTGTTTAGTATAGCTGTGTCGATATCTGGTGTCCCCTTCTATGCAATTGCGTAGCTGAAGCCACGATCGTGAAGGCTTGTTTGGTGGGCTGACCATTTTCCTTCTTTGCGTTCGCATAAGCTTGTACGCGATCGCGTACGCATGATTTTGCTTTCTCTGCGTTCGCACCTCATTGCTCGCATTCGCATAGCTTAGTTGTAACATCTGGTGATTTCCCCTCCCCCTTATGCGATCATATGCAATCACACGCGGTCGCATAGTGCAGTACTTGGCCTCAACATTTTTCCCTCTTCGCGATCGCACTGTTCTATACGCGATAACATAGTACATTTTGGGCAGTAGCCATTTTTCTTCTTCGCGATCGCGTTATTTCTTCTGTGACCGCGATGTACGAATACCTGGGCAGATTGTAAAAGCACTCTATTCCGAGGCCAGGGTTAGCCATTTTTAACATTTTTGGAGTTCTAGAACTTGGTTTTGAGCAATTCTTCGTGTGTTTTTCAAGAAAATCAATTGGTTTGGTGTTCTTCACTTAGAATTTGTTATATGATTCTATCTTTATTTTTATCAATAAATTAGTGTTTTGAGTTAAGAAAAAATGGGTATTTTGAAGAAAATTTTCAAAATGTAAAATGATGATTTGAGGGACGAATTGGTATCGGAGTTTGATAATTTTTGTATGGTTGAAGTCATATCAGAATGGGTGTTCGGGTTTTGTGAATTTGTCGAATTCCAATGTGTGGGCCCGTATGTCAACTTGGGGGTTGATTTTTGTAGTTTTGATATCTTTTATGATCCGGAATACTCTCTTATGAGTTTTATTTATTCTTTGAAGTTATTTTGGCTAAATTTTAGCCGTCCGGAGGTTATTTCACTCGAGAAGTTCATTTTAGAGTATCGGTCTATCTTCTTTAAGGTAAGTATCTTGCCTAACCTTGTGTGGGGGAAACTACCCCTTAGGATTTGAGTCTTTTATGCTAATTGTACCATGTAAAGTCCGTGTACACAAGGTCACGAGTACGTGTGTGAAAAATTTACCTTTTAGGTGCTCGAAGGTTCTTGTGTTCATTAGTTATGAAGTTGTTTAATTGTGTTAAGTTTTCCCATTTACTAGTTTCATCTCTACGTGTTTTAACTGGAATTAATTACTTTATGTTCCACTCTTATTGCCTATTTGACTCTTGTGTGCCTTAACTAAAGTTGTTGCCTCTTCGATTGCCATGCTATCCTTTCCTAACTGCTTATCTTTATTTGAATTTCTTATTATCTCTTCTGTAGTTGTTTATCCTTAATTGAGGCCATGATTATCCTTTCCTTAACTAAAGTTGTTGCCTCTTCGATTGCCATGATATCTTTTCCTAACTGCTTATGTTTATTTGAAAATTTTATTATCTCTTCTGTAATTGTTTATCCTTAATTGAGTCCATGATTATCCTTTCCGTTGTTTATCCTTAATTGTTATTGTTGTGCCTCTTTCATGGGTGCTAAATCCTAAATGAAGTTAATTATCCTTTATCTTAGTTGCCTTATCCTGATTTGGAATTATCGACTCGTGATATCTCCCTTGTTGTTGAATTGCACTTATGTGGAGGTCATTGCTACACAATATTTCTTCCTTGTTAAGCTATTGCTAAGCGGTATCGTTATTTTCTGTTGTGTTTTCCGTTGTGAGTTCGTTTCTTCTGTTTCTTTAGTTCTAGAATTTCTAAGTTGATTTACTTACCGTACGTTTGTGTTATTGAATTGTTGCTTCTGATTTAAATTATTGTACGGGGGATCGGGTTGCACGCTGCAATAGATGAAATAATGGAGGTGGTGAAATAAGGGAGGTTATTTATATTGTGATATTGTTATTGTACGGTGAGATTGGGTTGCACGCCGCAACAGGTGTTGTTATGGTAAAATAAGGGCGAATATGATATTTTTATTATATATTGGGTTTAGGTTGCGCGCCACAACATATTTTTTTTATTGTAATGATATTGATATTTTACGGTGGGATCGGGTTTCACGCTACAACAGGTGAAATAAAAGTTAATTGATATGGTGGAATAAGGGTGAATTATGATGTTGATATTATTTGGTGGGATCGGGTTGCGCTCCGCAACATATTATGTGTTTTGTATTCCCTGTTTTATTGCATTGGCTTCGGTTCCGTCACGCCCCGAACCTGGGGTGAGACCGGCACCCTGTGCCTCACCTATCCTTGCGTACCAACTTGCGACTATGATATGTCTAGAAGCCTATACTGATGGATGTACTGTGATCGGAATAGGGCCCCGACCTACTCATAACATATATGCATATATACACAAGATGTACATAAAAATCCAGACCCGACAACTCTGAAGGACGTGGAGATTACCGATCAAGCTGAACTCGAGCAACAACTACTGAGGAGGTCTACCCGTCTGTCTGTCTGAATCTGCACGCATGAAATGCAGTGTCCCTAGAAAAAGGGACGTCAGTACGAAATAATGTACCGTTTGCATTTGGGTATCTCTTATGTTGTTCACCTTTACCTTACTTACATTAAAATTTCGCATCATATCTACTATCTCTTTCATTCCCTCCCTTTCACATAGGCATAATTCACATCCACAACTTGAAGCTCTATTAATACTTGCTTCTCTGCTGTATACACAATCCAGTGAGAGCTACATACTGACTTCCTATGAGGCTGGTATTTATCGTAGAGCAGTTATAGATTATGGCTACTGTACTATCTCTCTTGTAGCTCTGATATTTAAGAGTGATCCTGCAATGTTCCCAATCACGAGTCTATAATTTTCTAGGTCCAATAATCAGACTCCTGAGTTACTTAGTTGGTGTAACTCTCCAGTTTGCTATTCCTATGATCAACCTTTATGTAGGCTTAATCTATCTTCCAATCTGCGGCTCATGGAATTAGTTATTTCTTTAGCCTTTCATGGACGCCATGGAATATCCTGCATACAATATTCTAACAATTCAATCCTTTATCTATGACCTGGACTCAATTCTTTCTTTGAACTTATATCAAAGTCTTCTACGGCTGTATGGTTGTCAACATATCTGCTGCATGGATAATACTCCGAAATCTTAAGTGCGTTCATAACGCAATTAACTCTGGATCATTGATCGAATAATTCCTTTCGTTCCTTCTCAGCTTTCTTTAAATAGGCAATTGCTTTTCCTGGTCGTTGCGCTACTTGTTGCATGAATACTTTTCAACTCATATGATCTCGACTATTGCTTTTGGTTTCACTTCCCGCTCATTAGCCATGATAGGTGCCACTTTCTTATGGCGTGCATACAATGTTGTTGTGAAACTGTTGTTACACGACCATTTCCTCTTTAGGTCACTGTGCTTAGGTTGAAGCCTTCTTCCTTACTTCCTCAACTAGTCTTTCATTGTAGTACTTAGGGAGGACCCTCTAGTTCTTGTAACGCTGCGAGCTTATTACATCGTATACTCAACGGAATTTTGATGTCCTTCCTTACCTATAATTATCCTTAGTTACTTACCTCCACACCCTTGTGCTTGTAGGGTTGCTTCTGAACTTGATATTTGACTATCTTCCCAGTGGGACTCTCTTTTATTTCCATAACACTCATACGATATCTTTAACTACCCCAACTCCTATTTGAATATTTCTCAAGGTCACGATGTCATATCTGTGAGACTAAATTCCCCATGTTGGGGTTCACTCTATTTATCTTGCACGATCTATTGATTTGTCTGTATCCTCTCATCTAGCCATAACTAGGATCTTCCTGAATCAACTACTAACCACTCGTTGGCCTACTCTCATATCAATATTCTGTGTAATTATCACGACCCGAATTTCCCTTCCGTTGGGTATCGTGATGGCACCTAGTCTTAAGGACTAGGTAAGCCTAACATTCATGGAATAGCAAGAATAATAAATAAAATCTGATATTTTATGAAAAAATGATTCTTTATACAAGAGCATATTCCCAAAACCCCGTAGTATAAGTCATAAGCTCTAAAGAGTTTACCACAACTTCTAAATACAACTGTTTGGAAGTAAGTGAAAACAGTGTAAATATAGAATAAGAAGGTGACTCCGAAGTCTGCGAACGCAGCAACAGGTTACCTTGAGTCTTCTCAGCAAGTGTCGGCACAACTACTAACGATCAATACCTGGATTTGCACAAAAAAATGTGAAGGAGTGTAGAATGAGCACACCACAGCGGTGCCCAGTAAGTATCAAGACTAAACTCAGTGAAGTAGTGACGAGGACTAGTCAAGACACCCACAGTGGTGTACTCATGCCCTTTCCTGCACATGTTTTCATGTGCAGATCTAGGTACGAGCTATCAGCCTCGTGGTTAGTCGCTGCTGATGATTCCAGGAGACTGCAAGGTATTTCTGCCGTGTCCACAGAATCCTCCGAGTCTCCTTCTATTCTATCTTGTAGAGACGTTCTTATGTATTTTTTCTCCAGTTTTTGTTAGAACTACTGTAGTGTTAGAAGATTGTGACTGTCTGTGATATTTCAGGTTTTGGGAAGTTATATTTTGTATGAGCCGAGTGGCCAGTACGTTACTTATGTCATCCCCTGTCCCCTTTATTGCTTGCGTTTTATTTCAATTTTCCCCCGTTATAGTAGGCTTACCTAGTCGTAGAGACTAGGTGCCGTCACGACAGCTTCAGAGAGTAAATCGGGCCGTGACAAGTATGTCTGTAGTCCCCAATTTAAATATACAGTACAGGGGAATCTCCCGAAATATGTCCGTAGTCCCAAAGTAAATATACAGTACATGGGGATCTCCCGAAATACGTCCGTAGACCCAAAGTAAATATGCAGTACAAGGGGGATCTCCCAGAATACGTCCGTAGTCCTCAATTTAAATATGCAGTGCAACAAACAAAGACAAAAATTATGTCACGGCAGTAAACTCGTATATCACCACATCAAATACAAAGCAACCATGACAATGACACAAGGTACCGCGAATAAATCAATACAAGAACTTCAATTCACAAAGAAACAACAGAACATCGTTCACAGGAATAATCATGGTAAAGAATACTAAATGTAAAGAGAACAACTTGACCAGGGAAAAAAAATACAAATCCACAAATCCACAAAGTTCAAGTAAAAAATTATAAGCCAACACAAGTCAAATAATTCCAAGTAAGGACAAGTCGACTAAGATATAAGTTATCTAAACCCCTTATGAGGTTGAGCAACTATGAGAGATTTTCAACAATTCAATTAATTATAGGCAGTTTATGAAAATATAGCATGACGATAAAATAGATAAAAACTTTGGTTAAGTCAACACAGGGTCAAGTAGGCGGTAAGGGTGAATCCTAAAGCAATTAGCTCTAATCAAAGCATGTAGGGATTAGACTAGCAATTTAGAACTCTGGTGTATGAAGAACAACTTGATACAAGGTGAATGTAAGGACCTAAGAACCCTAAAAGGTCAACCCTCTACAAAAAGCCCGAGCGCACACTCGTCACCTCGCATACACGGAATACAATCAACATAGAAGACTCAAATCCTAAGGGGTAATTGCCCCACACAAGGTTCAGCAAGATACTTACCTCGAATCGCTCAACTCAATCCGAAACCAAGCTCTTGCCACGAGTATCCAAATCCGAATGGTCCAAATCTAATCAAATAAATTGCATAATGTAAATATCATTGTAAAAAATCGATCTAGCTAATTAGTTCAAGGCTAATACGCGAAATTAGGAAAATTGCCCAAAAAAGTCCATGGGCCCACGTCTCGGAATCGAGCGAAAGTTACAAATTTAGAACACCCATTCACTCACGAACTTACTCGAATAAGAATCACCGAAAACCGACGTCAAAATCTCATTAAATTCTCAAGTTTCTATTTGGGGAACCTTCCTCCCATTTTCATGATTTTCACTCAAATTCATTGATTAGATTGAAGAAATTGCTATGCATTAATGATATACCAGTGAAATAAGGTTAGGAATCGTTACATATGACTATTCTCCTCAAAACCCACTCAAAATCGTCAAATCTCGAGATCCAAATCATTTTAGAAAAAATGAATTTCAAACCCTCGGATTTTGTATAAACAGCCCAGCAATTCCGCACCTGCGACTCATTGGATCGCACCCGCGGTCCCTCACATGCGGTAGCTCACTAAATGAAATGGGGCCGCACCTGCGAGCTTGGATGCCCTTGATCAAAACCTCACCTACGATGCCCTCCATCGCACCTGCGTGTCTGCACCTGCGGCTCCCCATCCGCATGTGCGAAACACCAGAACCAGCAATGCTTCAGCTGGGTTTCTAAGTCCAAAATCATCCCGTTGAGCATCCGAAACATCTCCGAGGCACCTGGGACCTCAATCAAACTTACCAACCAGTCCTAATACCTTATCCCAACTTAATCGAGCCTTCAAAACACATCACATAACATCACAATCGCCAATTATGCATGGATTCAAGCGTAAGAACTTATGAAATTTCAAAAATCTACAACCGATTCCAAAACACGTCAAAACCAGTCCGAATGAACTCAAATTTTACAAAAATATAATAAATGACACTACGGACCTACAGCCACTCTCGGAATTCTATTCCGAGCCCGATATCAAAATTTCACCTATCGACCGAAATCGCCAAAATTTTAACCTTCGCCAATTCAAGCCTAAATCTACTACAGGCCTCGAAAACACAATCCGGACATCCTCCTAACCCCGAAATCACCTAACAGAGCTAACAGAGTCAACAAAAATTCCATTCCAGATCCGTCTTCACACAGTTCCAACTACGGTCCATTTTTTAAAGCTTAAACTCATATATAGGGACTATGTTTCCAAAAACTCTCCGAATTTCGCAATTAATCATTCCGACAAGTACCATAAGCAGATATAAAAGTGGTTCCTTATCTCTCTTCTTATTTCCCTGCTAATATTTTTTGCCTATCACTTTCTTTTGTAAACTTCAAAGAGACATTCTTTTGCTTTTAGCTCCTCTTTCTCCATCCATTGGCTCTTTGAGTTGCGTAACATTCTCTCTCTACTAGGGACGGGATTCACACTAAGGTAATATTTATCCCTTCAAGGCTTCCAGTGCCTATCTTTGTAATGCCCATATCTAGCTGTACTATTTTAAAGTACACCATCTGGGTGTCTCACAAGGAGATCTATTACCACATATGCAATATCCTTCGGAAATGTCAATTAACGCAAACAATCCATTCACCATTTTGGGTTACTCTAACCCCAACCGGATCCTGATATCCCGTCCTTCTCTTATACTAGTTCTGTTAAATTCCATAGGACATAAATGAGATGGGTATGGCAATTTGTACGTACCTCTATTATTGTTGAAGGTAACTCAAAAGGCTTATATTCCTCTGCCTGAATTTGTAAATAATGATAATCTTCATTAACTGGGCGCCTCGTACCTTTCTTCATCTTGCTTATTTTACTTGTTGAAACTTGTATCCATCTTCTAAATCTCTCATTGCCTTTCACCATAGGGTGGATAGATATTCTTGCCTTAAGGCTCCTAATCAAGAGGCTTACATGTCTTAGTACACACATAATCTATTGAAGACTTTACATTTACTCATCATAAGCATCATGAAAAATCGAGTTCCTCTGACTCAACTCTTCCACAACTATATCTCTTACTAACTGTCTTACTGGATGTAGGAATCATCGTATTATGAATAAGATGGAGTTTAGGAAATTGAGTTCTTTCAACTGAGCTCTACCACACGATCTAGAGTAAGAAGAAAGAGTGAAAATCCTAAATACCATGTAGCTTCCTGCTTATAAGTGTGTTTCACAACACACCCATAAACAAGACTCTAGTAGACACGCCTTGCAGACTCCCTAGGACATAACTGCTCTGATACCACTTTTGTCACGCCCCGAACCTGGGGGGCGAGACCAGCACCCTGTGCCTCACCTATCCTTGCGTACCAACTTGCGACTAAGGGACTCTGAACATATAATGTCATACTTTGGCCATGGTCCACATGGCAAGAAAATTTACGAAGCAAAATATAAAGATGAACGAAAACTGATGCTGACTAAACATCAATATAAAGCTGGGCAGACAAGGGCGTCATAGTTACTACAACTGAGAAACCAACCAAATATACATACAAGGCCTACAAGGCCAACATACTGCACTAACTGATAGGATATGTCTACAAACCTCTATTGATGGATGTACTGTGATCGGAACAGGGCCTTGAACTACTCATACTATATATATATATATATATATATATACACAAGATGTACACAAAACTCCAGACCTGGAAACTCCGAAGGACATGGAGCTTACCAATCAAGCTGAACTCGAGCAACACCTACTGAGGAGGTCTACCCGTCTGTCTGTCTGAATCTGCACGCATGAAATGCAGCGTCCACCAGAAAAAGGGTTGTCAATACGGAATAATGTACCGAGTATGTATGGTAATAAAATAACTGAAAGCTGAAACTGAACTGATAATATAATATCTGAAAGTAACTGGGAGTCAAAGATAATATGAAGATATGCTTACCTACTGATACTGACCGAACTCTCTCAATATAGTAAGTAAAATAGTTGTCCGGCCTTATAAGGCTCGGTATATGTAACTTCTCTGCCGTAGTAGGCTCGCTCATAGGAGCTCGGCCATACTAGGCTCTATATCTCAGCCATTGTGGGCTCGCTCATAGTCGCTCGACCATAGTAGACTCGGTATATAACTTACCATCTGATCTGAGGTTGCTCAATAGGGGCCTGCCCACCGATTATAGCTAGATAGTGGTGAAAATACTGTAATACTGTATATATATAGGCCCTCTGCTCTCTTGACTGGAAGAAGACAATATTTAACTGAATATAAAGTCTTGATAAGGGAAAATACTGTAATTTTATGAGACTAGGATAATGTATATACGTTCAGGAATACAAACTTCTCTTTATGCCTTGTTATCAAACTCATGTAGTTACTGGATCATGCCAAAATGAAGGGAAGGTTTAGCCTTAACACACCTGAACCGATTCTCTTGATGATTCCTCTAACACACATCTTTTGCGAAGACACGTGACAACAAATCGAAGTAGGGAAAATCTGTATGATATTCTTGAGAAAGATTGTACCATGCTCCCTCGGAATTTGCAAACTCACGATGCCATTACATAATAACATCTTCGTATAAATTATTGAAGTAACTCACGTTACTATTGCAACCTTATCTTTACTGAAGCTCTCTTTGAATTGTAGAGATTCAAAAATGTGATTAAGAGCTCTCTTTGGTCTTTTTGGTGTGGGCGCCACTTTAGGGAATGATTTGGCCACCAAACATCCTTCAATTTTTGCCACCTTATTAAGTGATTTAAGATTCATTATTCAAGACCTCTTTGGCTGGCACATTCCCATAATCTCACGTGACTTGCCCCCTAATACTTATCCAAGATCTAACTTAAATAATTATCCTCAAACTTTTAATTAATTTGTTAACTTCCCACTCAAATCAATAATTAACCAAATATCCACATAATTAAGAATTATCTCAAATTATTTAAAATACTACTTACTTTTAACACGCTTTATACACCTTACTATCATGGTCATGTGGTACCTTGTATTGTACTAGTCCATAAATACCGCGTATTATAGCTTGGACCGTATTTTATCTCAAAATGACATACTTCGACGAAACTCATTTTCTTCGATATTGTTACCCTCTCACCTTCACGAATTTACTTATCACTTGTTTGAAATATCATAATGCTTATAATATCAAAATAAATCTCAATCCCGAACTTATGTCGATTAAATTACGCCGAAACTTTAATGTACGAAAATGCGGGATATAACATCTCATTTCCGAGCTTTCATCAATTTACTTATGGCATACTTTCATGTACGAAAACATGGGGTGTAACAAGTTCTTTCATACGAGACTCAGAGAATCTGTATTTTCTATTTTCACTATTTTTCCAAGGATTGAGTTATTATCATTGACTTATTGCCTTTCCGTCATTCCTGAGTTCGTTTACTACTATTATTCTGGTGAATTGATTTTCAAGATGAATTTATTACGTTGAGACCTTACCTCATATCCTCCTGAGTTGTTAGTAATATAGTGATTTCTAATAAAATAATTAATATCATGCTACCTTGTGTGACTTCTAAGTTAAAACTCGCCATTTATTTTGTTACTTACCATTTCTAATAGATGACATATTTTACTTCGATATCCCAACTTAATCTCCTAACCTTGTCTGATATTTTTATTTTACTTAAAAATGAATTGTTATTATGTTTTAATTTAATAACTTCTATATTAGATTCGATAGCTTATTCGATGCTGTATTTTATATTTGAAAATGTTACTTTCTGTCACGCCCTAAAACCGAGGGGCGAGATCGGTGCCTAACAAGATGAACCCGGTCATGCGGACCTAGATTGCCTTTCCTACCCAACGCATTACCCCGTGTTCATAATATACATGTTCCATAGGAAATAGCAAATTAAAAATTGAGCATGGATTTACAACTTAAGTTCATTTCTTCCTTAACATTTTAGCAGTTGATCATCCTAAAAACATACAAGTTACATACAACATTTCCAATGCGATCCACGATCACGAGTGAATACAACTGCCGCCCAAAATATACATATATTCAACCCACCTCGTGTCTACGGAGCCTCTAAGAGTATTAGGAGTTTACATAGACTTGCCGGTAACAAGGCCCCCACTATACCTTTTTCAACATAAGAAAAAGAGAATGATATAGTCCACACACGGCCCTGAGAGGAAATGGGGCTCACCAGAACTGCTGAAGAGATGAAGAGGAGGCACCACTAACGGCGGACCGAGCTACCTGCTATAGAACCACCTACATCCATATAAATGATGTAGCTCCCCCAACAAAAGTGACGTTAGTACCATGGAATAGTACTAGTATGTATGAACAAGGTTTACTCCAAGTAAAATCAAACAATACACAGATAGGAGACACTGAAAGAAACCAAACAAATACTGCACAGAGATACATAAAACACAAATGAGAGTTCCACAATTTGTTATTTCAATCGTTCTCCTGTTGCGGCGCGCAACCCAATCCCATCTTACAATCATATTCCACCCTTATTTCTTCTATTGTGACGTGTAACCCGATCCCACCGTACAATTCTTTTACGGTGTGCAACCCGATCCCACCGTACAATTCTATTGCAGCGTGCAACCCGATCCCACCGTACAATTCTGTTGCGGCGTGCAACCCGATCCCACATTACAATCACATTACACCCTTATTACTTCTGTTTCGGCGTGCAACCCGATCCCACCTTACAATCATATTTGATAGAAACATCAACCAATCAATTCAATCACAAGTATTTTCTTCATCAAGAATATACATTCGTAACAACCAAATAACCATGTGAATCAAGGCCATAGTAATATTTACCAAGTGGTGAGTCATATACGACATACCATCAACATATAATTCAATTAGACAAATACACATTTCCTTTCCATTACTTTCTACACAACATTTAGCACTTAGATACATTCAACAATTTGATTCGTTATCATTTCTTTTATTTTGCGGAACATCTTCTCATGCCGATGTATTCTAACAAAAATCACCTTTTCACAATCTCATATAGAATGGTGGCATGGTATTCGATTAGGAAAATCAGAGAATAGAATCTTACGCCTCAACACATTGGAATAATCGATTCACATATGCATAAGCCAAAAACTCATATCGAATGTTCGGACATCAACAAGGTGAGTCTATGAAGATTAAAGTTAGCCATACATACCTCAAGTTGAAAATTTCCCCTTTAATATCTATTTTCAACCCACCGAACCTTCTATCGCCTCCAATCAAATTTATAAAATGCCATGTTTAGACTTAGAATTAGAAATCATGAACTCATTTGGGCATTTTACCAAACACTATGTGATCCCTTAGATTAACTAGCCCTTTTTTAGTGAAAGATTGACCTAGCTTACTTCCCTTTGCTAGATTATTCACATGCATGCAAGGTCTTAGATTTTATCTTCAAGAACCAATTCATGTGTTCCATTTTTAGCCAAAACCTGAAAATTTGGGGAAATGGCGTGAAGACTTACCTCTTATGGTGAAGAAGATGACGACCACTCGATTACTTCCAGGCCTGAGTAGAGATGGAGGACCAATTTGGGGAAGATGGGGACTTCTCTCACTAGAACCCACTCTCACCTCTATCTATTTTAATCAGATAACCTTTAAAAATGAAGGGGAGGGGTGTTTTATTAAACTGGGAGTCGGGTTTTAAAATTAGAAATTAGAAGCCCTGAAGCAGGTGTGCGGTCAGGAATGCGATAACATTCCTGTTATGCGGTCCGCATACTTGTCGCATAAGTGGCCTTCAGCTGGGCCAAAAAGAGAAGCAGACTGCCCAGGTATAAGACCACTATGCGGTCTGCATACCTTTTATGCGATCGCATAGTGCGTCGCATAACTCCCTCCGCAAAAATCAAGGTGCAAGAATGCAACTACTATGCGGCCCGCATTCGTGAAATACGATCGCATTCTAGGCCGCATAGCTGTCCTCAAAATGGACACCAAACTTGTTTAACCAAAGAATTATACCCTTTGACTAAAGCTATTTTTAAGATTAACACGAGTTACTGATAATCAAGGAAATAGAGAAAAATGAATAACAGACAGTATTGCAGAAATATAGAAAAGCAAAGTCAATTATATTCGAGAATCAGATGCCTTTACAATCTGTATTCCCCTCCCTTATATAGGATATTCCTATAATGTACAACTCTTGCTATGGTTGCTCATTAATGACTAATTATGACATCAATGAGGCGTTACAAATGATAACGGTAATTGGTGTGTGGTTACATAACGTTTGAGTAATCAATTGTGGGTATTTGAATCTACCCGTAGCTTTGTCTAGATTTATTCTGACCGTGCCTCTCCCCTATTTTGATCAGGTTGAGTTTCCCGTGGCTGATAAGCTCGAGGGTTTACTGAATCGTGCCTCTTTGTTCCGTACCTCTTCAAAGAATCATATCCAGCTGTCGCGTTTTCCTATTTCCACGTGACTGGCTGAGTTGTCAAAAGCTGGCTTACATGTGAAACTCTTTTTTACCAATACAGATAGTCCCCCCACTTACCATATATTTAACGATTACTATTTGGTACGTGGACATTCATTTATGGCGGGAATATTTTGCCGCCACTTTTCCTCGAATCATTGTATCCTTCTCTGCACCATAGGTGTCGTTTGTCACTTCTATCTAATGCTCATACCACGTGTCCTTTTCGAATTGGTTCTGCATTTACTCGGCACCTTTTAGGGATTTTTGCGGCTGTGCCTGTCCCGAAATGACATCTTCAATTATGACTTTTCATCATTATTTTTCTTTTTTGTCATGTTTGACGGTTCTCCTCAAGTATAAATACCTTTCTTCTTTTCTTTGCTTCCACGAAACACTTTTCTAACTTTGTCTTTTGTAAAGAACTTTCTTCTTGCCTTTGTAAACATGTCTTCTTCAAACCAACCTCATGGAGTAATAGATATTGAAAATTTAACGCCATCTTCTGCTCCGACTAGGAGTCTTAGGGGTGGTAGACTTAGAAGTTTAGGATCCACTCCTTAGAGGGGCTCCTCTTCTTCTCAGATAGTTCCTTCTCTTTCCACTAGATCTCTAGTTTCTCCGAGGTTTAGGGTTTCTCGGTCTTTGTCTAGAGGTAGAGGTGAACACCTTCGTGAACCTGGAGTTGATGAAATTGTCCCTGCTGAGTTTGTTTTTGCTAGGGATAGTCAAGTTCTTGTAGACCAATCTTCTTCTCTTGAAAGTGTCGAAAGGTATTCAACCCTTATAACTGAGGATCAGATTTCCCTTGTTCGTAGGGAGTGCTTTTGGAGGCCTGACTTCCCTGTCTATATTCTGAATAGTAATCAAAGAATTACATCTTACAAGATGGGATATTCTTTTGTTTATACGTACCCTTTCACTCAAGGGTTTAGACCCCCCATTCATCCAATCATAATTGAATTCTGTCGTTTTTTCAATATCTTCTTAGGAATAGTTGGTCCGCTTCTGTGGCGAGTTGTCGCATGTCTTAGGAGTTTGGCTTCTTTAGCCTCGGTTCCTTTTACTTGCAACTATATTATTCATCTCTACTCTCCTACCTTATTTCGTGAAGGGGTTTTTACTCTGAATGCTAGAAGCAAAAGAGTGCTGGTAACCCCTAGAGATGATAAGGATAGGGGTTGGTACCTCCAGTATGTTGTTGTACCCACTGTTGGTTCAATGGGTGAAGAAAATCTTCCCTTCCCTGAGAAGTGGAATCGCGCACGTGAGTATTCTTTAGCTCACATTTATTTACTTTTCCTCGTTTTGACTTGAGATGTTTTATTAACACTGTATCTATTTCTTCTTCTCTCAGCAATCAGGAATACTGTTGAGAATATCTCCGGTATTTGTGATTGGGTAGAAAAATTGTTGTTCGTTGCTCCTTTAGAAGAGAGATCTTGGAAGTACCTCGCTGAGAGGTATGGTTGGAATGTAAAGACCCACGGTAAGTGAAGTTCTTGTTCTTGCTTCTTTCCTTACTCGAGTTTCTTCTTTCTTTGTCGTTTAACTTTTTTCCTTTTAATATGGTTCTCTGCTCGTGGGGTGTCTGCCTCATCTATCCCAAATGTCTTTGGCTCACGCCAAGAAATTATTGTCAGTTCATCTTCCTCGAAGAGGAAGATCAGTGAGTCTCGTTCCGTAGAAGAAGAAGAAGAAGGTGCTTTAGTACACAGGCAACGAAGAAGGCGAGTGGTTTCAGATGATGAGCTTACACCCTTGACCTTGCCTTCCGTGTCTGTGGTTGAGCCCTCTGTCCTTGATGATGTTTCACATTCCCATATTCATGAGGGTGTTGATCTTCTTCCTGACGATGTCCCTTTGGCTGCTGTCTTTCCTGCTTCTTTGAGAGAAGCGGTCTCAACTGTTCCTTTGGCTATTTCGGCTTCTCCTGTTGCTTTGCCCGTAACTTCCTCGACTCTTCAATCCTCCGTGCCTGCTGCTTTGCCTATGGCTTCTCCAGCTCCTTAACCCTCCGTGCCTGTTGTTGTTTCATCTCTGCCTGCTTCCATGCCTTCCGTTAGGGAAGTAGGGTCTTCCAGCAGAGAGATGCGGCATATGGTAATAGAGGTTCCAGCTGAGGGGAATCTTTTCTAGAAAACGGGTGAGCCCGAAGTGTGGCTCAAGCCTTTGATAGGTCCCTCTGAGAAAGCTAAGATAGCCAGCCACGGTGCTCGTACATGGGCCAATGAGGTCGTGCATACTTCTTTGAAGGTATGATGCAAGTTATCCTCTTTCATTTTCGTATATGAAATGTACCATATCTGCCTGGTTTATTTCTTGTAAATTAACCTTATAGGCATGGAGCTTATGAAAAGGATTTCAAACACGGACCATGAGACAAAAGAGTTGCACGCCGATGCTAATAATTGGAAAGCACAGTATGATAGCCTAAGGATTGACATGGATGCTTTAGCAGAGGAAAAGAGTACCTTGAAAAGGAAGATGAGACTCATCGAAGCATAGCTGGCAGTAGAGAAGGCTTCTTCCAGTCAGGCTGATAAAGACAAGAGTGTTCTAGAGTCTTCGTTCGCTGAGCAGCTGTCCCGCGCCTCAGAGGATATTAGAGACTTGAAAAACATGTTGAGGCATAAGGAGGAATACTCTTGCGAGCTCGTGCAATCACTCATTCGTACTCAAGAGGAGCTTCGTAAGGCTTTAGACAAAGCTCAAACTCTAGAGGAGTCGATTGTACCGTTAAGGGCCGCACATGAATCTGCGGAAGCAGAGAAGGATGGATTGATAGCTAAGCTTCAAGTATGGGCAAAGGATTATGAAGATCTTGAAGAGGTGGCTGCTGTCGATGTGATCTGGGCGTACATGAATTCTCGCCTTGACACATTGATGGAAATGATTCAAGAGGGTTTCAACCTTAGTGCTGAAATAGCTAAAACTAAGGAAGCCATGGAGAAGGCTCAACAAGGTCATAACCATTCTTCACCTGATGGTGAGATTCCAGCCGCTCATGCCTCTTCATCCCTAGTTGTTCACGCTCTTTCTGCCAGTGAAGTCAACCTTAGTTAATACTTAGTTTTTTGCTTAGTCATTTTAATATATTAATGCTAATATGACTTTTGTTGAATTTTTGTTTTACTCTTTAAGTCTTTTGCATGCTTCATTTTTCGAGGTTTTAATTTTACTTCTGAGTTTTGCATGTAGAATGCTTTAGATTACTCGTACCTTTTTGTAATAGGCACAGTGTCATATTAAACGTGTGCCTTTTTGTAGTAGGCATAGTTTTTGGAAGAGGACCCTTTATAATTGTCATGAAGAAGACGTCTCAACTTCATGATAATGCAATAGAGTGATAGGAATTTTACACATGTTTAAGAATGTTTCCAAGGAAACTTTTTTGTTTGAACTTCCATGACATTTTACATGTGTTTGGTCGTCATCTAAAACTCAAGTTGCAACTGTTTTTGTTTAACAGATTTGATATACTATTGTATTTCGTAACTGTTTTTCATAGGTAACAATTTTTCGATATTAATACAAGGAAACAACTATTTTTTACTAGTAACAGTTTTTATAAAGATTGGGGTTTTTACCCGCAACTGTTTTGGAAATATTTTTCTAATAAGAACGAGGGAAATGTTTTCTTCCTCTGGTCCTTTTCCTGAAAAGGAAAAACATTCCGGACTCGAAGGTATATAGTTTTTTAGATGATGACTGCGTAACCCTTTAAAACGCCCATAAGAAAGTGTAACCCTACACCGGGAATTGTGTTATTTCCTCGCGTCTTTGCAGGTCTAATATCATCTTTTGGTGATGGTTAGCTTTATGCATATTATCTAAAAAAGTCAGTAAAACTTTTAAATGTTCTAAATAAAATCGAATGTTTGTTGGTAGAACTCTACCGTCCATAGCTTCCAACTCATAGGCGCCTTTCCCAGCTATGCCTCGGATTTTGTAAGGTCCTTCCCAGTTTGGATTTAGCTTTCCTGCACCTGCTTCTTTCGTTGATTGAAAGACTTTTTTGAGGACGAAGTCCCCAATCTAGAAGTACTTGAGACGAGCTTTACGGTTGTAATAACTCTCTATGATTTGTTTTTGAGCTGCCATCTGTATCAATGCTGCTTCTCTCTGTGGTTCGAGCAGGTCCAGGTTGGTCCTCAATTCGTGGTCGTTTTCTCCCTCCATGGCTGTTGAGAACCTTATGGTTGGTTCGCCAATCTCCACAGGTATTAATGCTTTTGAACCATAAACAAGTACGAACGAAGTTTCTCCCGTGGCTATTTTTGAAGTTGTTCTGTATGCCCATAGTACCGCTGCTAACTCATCGGGCCAGTTTCCTTTGGTATTATCCAGCTGCTTCTTTAGATTGTTGATGATGACCTTATTCGTTGACTCAGCTTGACCATTAGCTGTAGGGTGGTACGACATTGAACTGATCCGCTTGATTTTCCAACTTTCAAAGAATTCTGTGATTTACGAGCCTATGAATTTTGAGCCATTATCGCACACGATTTCCTTTGGTATTCCAAAGCGGCATATTATGTTTCACCATAAGAAGCTTTTAACTTCTTTTTCTCGCACTTGTTTGAACGCTTATTCCTCTACCCATTTTGTAAAATATTCGGTTAACACGAGTAAAAACCGTACATGTCTTTTAGCTTTGGGAAGAAGTCCCACTATGTCCATCCCCCATTTCATGAAAGGCCATGGGGATATTATCGGATGCAATAATTCCGCTGGTCTATGCATGTTATTAGCAAACCTTTGGCACCTGTCACATTTGGATACGAAATTCTTGGCTTTTACTTCCATCTTAGGCCAATAGTATCCAGCTCTGATTAGGGTTTTCACTAAGGATCTCGCCCCTGAGTGATTTCCACAGTGTCCTTTGTGGACTTCTTTCATCACAAATTCCATTTGGTTAGGTCCGAGGCATTTAGCTAGGGGTCCTCCGAACATCTTGCGATAAAGTGAGTTGCGAATAAGGCAATACCGTGAAGCTTTGCGGTGAAGTGCTTGAGCTGCTTTCCTGTCTTCAGGTACGATGCCATTATGCAAAAAATTAAGAATTTCGTTTCTCCAGTCCCAGGTTAAGTTGTTAGAAGTTACCTCATTCCTGTCCTGATCTATTATTGAATGAAATATTTGGACGACAACTGCATTTCATTGTTTGTTACTTCCGTGACTGCTGCGAGGTTAGATAATGCATCTGCTTCTGCATTTTCCTCTCTAGGTATTTGCACTACCTTCCATGTTCTGAATTGTTTCACGAGCTCTCGTGCTTTTTCAAGATACTGTTGCATTCTAGTCTCTCAAGCGATGTAAGTCCCCTCTATCTGATTTACTACCAATTGGGAGTCGCTGTTGATATCAATTTGCTCGATTGAGAGCTCCCGTGCGAGTTCAAGCCCTGGAATAACAACTTCGTACTCTGCTTCATTGTTAGTTATAGGATAACACTTGATAGCTTGCCGTGTCTTTTCACCTGTGGGTGATATTAAGACTATGCCTAAGCCGACACCTTTTATATTTGAAGAACCATCGGTGAACAAGGTCCATAAGGATGGATTAGCACCATTAAAGAGTTGTAACTATTTTTTTACTTTAGGTATGATGCTATTACTAAATTCAACAACAAAATCAGCTAGCATTTGAGACTTAATTGCAGTCCTAGGCTGATAGATTATATCATGCTCACTTAATTCTATGGCCCATTTGGCTAATCTTTCTGACAATTCCTGTTTATGCAGAATACTTCTTAAAGGGTATGAGGTCACAACGGTGATTGGGTGGCATTGAAAATATGGTCGTAATTTTCTAGATGCCATTATTAAAGCTAAGGCTAACTTTTCCAGATGTGGATATCTAGTCTCAGCATCTAGCAAAGTTTTACTTACATAATAGATAGGTGATTGTTTACCTTTTTCTTCTCTTACCAGTACTGCACTTACAACAATTTCTAAGACATCCAGGTAGATGTACAATCTTTCCCCTTCTTTTGGCTTTGAAAGCAGTGGCGGTTTCGATAGATAAATCTTCAAATTCTTGAGGGTTTGCTGACATTCTTCAGTCCATTCGAACTTATGTACCTCTTCGTCGATCACTTGGTTCTTGAATGGCCCTTGCTTTCTTTTCTTCTGCTTAACAGGTACGAATGATAGATCTTCATTTAGTTTATGAATCATTACTTTTGATGGGATGCTTGTTATATCTGAGTGGGACCACGCAAAGCAGTCTGTGTTAGCCTTTAAATAATCAATTAACTTACCTCTTCGTGCGGGGCTTAGCCTCGTACCTATATACACTTTCTGCTCAGGCTTTTGTTCAGATACTGGAACAGCTTCGAGCTCCTCCGTAGTTGTTTTGATGTGCTCATCTTCCTCCGGTTTATGAATGACGTCCGATCAGGAATATGCATCTGTGTGGTATAGTTGACCTTCCGTGGTAACTTGATTCTCCTTCTCGTAAGTATTTTCTTTCATACCTGTTTCAGCAATAATACCTTCCGTACCTATTTGCGTAGTAATTTCTTCCATGCCTGTTTGGGCGGCGTTACCTACTTGGGAGATACTCTTATCTCGTAATTCTTCTTGTAATTCTTACACCTCTATTTTTTTGTTGTAGTGTACCAAAAAGTTTATATTTCTTGCGGTTTGCTGATCGCCTTTGATTTGCTGAATCCCCCATTCATAGGGGAATTTAATTACCTGATGCAATGTGGAGGGTATCTCTTTCATGTCGTGGATCCATGGCCTTCCCACGATCACGTAATAAGACATGTCAGTATCGATGACTTGGAACCTGGTACTGTTGATCACCCCCTCAGCATAAGTGCTAGGCTTAATTTCTCCTTTTGTTATAACCGTAGAGTTATCAAACCCTGATATGGTTCGTGCCCTTGGGATTACTTGATTCCCCAGTAGCATTTCTTCCACGACTCTTAGCAAAATGATATTGACTGAACTGCCTGGATCAATCAACACTCTTTTTACGTTAGTGTCATGAATAAGTAAAGATATTACCAGAGCATCGTTGTGCGGAAGCATTAATCCGTCGATATCTGCATCATCGAAGGTTATATCGTCTTCTTCCATATTTTCACGAGCCCGTTTCCCATGTGTAATTGTGAACTTTATGGTTGTTTTGCAGATTACCTGGTTTACTTCTTCACCTCCATGTATCACGTTGACGATTCATTTTTGAGAAGGAGGCTTTGGGGACTCCTGCATGTTCCTCATATATGCCTGTTCAGCTTTATCACTAAACAATTCTGTTAAATAGCCCTATTTCAATAAATTTTCTAATTCACCTTGTAAAAATCTGCAATCCGCAGTTTTGTGCCCATGATCGTTGTGAAATTCACACCAGTGATCTGGGTTTCTTCTACTTGGATTTGACCGCATCTCTTTGGGCCACTTAACCTTGTCTCCCATGTTCCTCAATATTGAGACAAGTTCAGTAGTACTTACATTAAAGGTATGATCCCCAATTTGAGTACTACCTCTAGGTCGTTCATCTCGATCTTTTCTGGATCTAGANATCTGCAATCCGCAGTTTTGTGCCCATGACTGTTGTGGAATTTACACCAGTGATCTGGGTTCCTTCTACTTGGATTTGACCGGATCTCTTTGGGCCACTTAACTTTGTCTCCCATGTTCCTTAATATTGAGAATAGTTCAGAGTTACTTACATTAAAGGTATGATCCCCAATTTGAGTATTACCTCTAGGCCATTCATCTCGATCTTTTTCGGATCTAGACGAGGATGAGATTACGTCTCTTCCTTATGGTCTATAGTCCGACCTAGTTTTTTCAAACCTGGGGCGAATATCGCGTCCAAAGGGTCCTAAGTAAGGATCGTACCTGGTTTTACCTGATCTTCTATCTGATTCAGGACGTCTACATCTGGAATGATCTTCATCTCTCGAACGAGAAATGATATCTTCTTCTATTCTGAGTTTAGTACTATACCTGTTATATACATCGTTCCATGTTGTAGCGGGGAATTCTCTTAGACTTTCCTTAAGTCGTCTCGTGGCTTCTGAGCTTTTATCGTTTAGGTTGCTTGCAAATGCCATGGCTGCCCAATTANTTTGCATGTTGTAGCGGAGAATTCTCTTAGACTTTCATTAAGTCATCTCGTGGCTACTGAGCTTTTATCATTTAGGTTTCTTGCAAATGCTATTGCTGCCTAATTATCTATATTTTGAAGATGTC
Source organism: Nicotiana knightiana (assembly GCA_005239525.1). NCBI lineage: Eukaryota > Viridiplantae > Streptophyta > Magnoliopsida > Solanales > Solanaceae > Nicotiana > Nicotiana knightiana. The sequence goes on from ML413815.1 coordinate 30,007, forward strand.
TTCCATTCACTTCTCACTTTTTGTGCACCAGAGTGTGCTTTTATAAACGAATCTGCAAGCTCAGCAAAAGAGCCAATAGAATTTTCAGGGAGAAGAGAATACCAGGTTAGGGCCCCTTTGGTAAGTGTTTCCCCAAATTTTTTGACAAGGACTGATTCAATCTCTTGTTTTGTTAAGTCGTTGCCTTTTACCCCAGTAGTGAAAGCAGTCACATGGTCATTGTATTGGTAAAAAAGAGTTTCACACGTAAGCCAGCTTTTGACAACTCAGCCAGCCACATGGACACAGGAAAACACGACATCTGGATATGATTCTTTGAAGAGGTACGGTACAAAGAGGCACAGTTCAGTAAACCCACGAACTTATCAGCCACAGAAAACTCAACTTGATCAAAATGGGAGAGAGGCACGGTCAGAATGAATCTAGACAAAGCTACAGGCAGATTCAAGGACCCACAATTGATTACTCGAACGTTATGTAACCGAACCCCAATTACCGTTATCCTTTGTAATGCCTCATTAATGTCATAATTAGTCATTAATGAGTAACCATAGCAAGAGTCGTACGTTATAAGAATGTCCTATATAAGGGAGGGGAATACAACTTGTAAAGGCATCTAATTCTTGAATACAATCAACTTCAATTTTCTATATTTCTGCAATATTGTCTATTATTCATTTTTCTCCATTACCTTGATTATCAGTAACTCGTATTCATCTTAAAAATGAGCTTTAGTCAAAGGGTCTAATTCTTTGGTTAAACAATCACGTGGGTCTGTTGTTCCATCATATTTGGGAATGTCAGGCACTTTAAACTTCTTAGGTATAGGCAAGGGTGCCGTACTTGGCTTCCAAGGTTTTTGAGAATACCTATCAACATCAATGCCTTTGAAGATAGGTGGTACTCAAGAAATTTGATCGATGATATCGTTCTGCTCCTTCATCTGTTTCTGCATGGTTAATAGTAAATTTTGTAATTCTGAGTTATTAGATATACCTGGTCTCGTTTCGAGAGATTCATTAGGAGTATCTCCTCTTCCTGAGTTTGCCAACCCAGATTGAGGATTTTCCATGGTGATGGTGTTATTGTGGGGTGGCGTCGGTGGTGTAGGTAACACTGCCGGTAATCCTCTCGCAAATTCTTGCAAAGCTTGGATCACATTCTCTGCATTCATTTGCTTTACACAATCTTGTTCCAAAGTTTGATCATTATCACCATTGTTGTTATTGGATCTTTCTGGGGATGGTTCCCTTGAACCACATGGGGTTCCTGAAGGCGATGGAACTGGGGTTCCACTCTTTTTCTGGTTGTTGTAGTTGGAGTTTGACATAGTTCGGAGGATATCACTTGAAAAGCAAACAAAGATTATCAGATTCCCGGTAGCGGAACCAATTTGTTTAACCAAAGAATTAGACCCTTTGACTAAAGCTATTTTTAAGATGAATACGGGTTACTGATAATCAAGAAAATAGAGAAAAATGATTTACAGACAATATTGCAGAAATATAGAAAAGCGAAGTCAATTATTCGAGAATCAGATGCCTTTACAAACTGTATTCCCCTCCATTATATAGGAGATTCCTATAACGTACAACTCTTGCTATGGTTGCTCATTAATGACTAATTATGACATCAATGAGGCGTTACAAAGGATAACGGTACTTGGGGTATGGTTACATAACGTTCGAGTAATCAATTGTGGGTCTTTGAATCTACCCGTAGCTTTGTCTAGATTCATTCTGACCGTGCCTCTCCCCTATTTTTATCAGGTTGAGTTTCCCGTGGCTGATAAGCTCGAGGGTTTACTGAATCATGCCTCTTTGTTCCGTACCTCTTCAAAGAATCACATCCAGCTATCGCGTTTTCCTTTATCCACGTGACTGGCTGAGTTGTCAAAAACTGGCTTACGTGTGAAACTCTTTTTTACCAATATAGATAGTCCCCCCACTTACCATATATTTAACGATTAATATTTGGTAAGTGGATACTCATTTATGGCGGGAATATTTTTCCGCCGCTTTTCCTTGAATCATTGTATCCTTCTCTGCACCATAGGCATCATTTGTTACTTCCGTTTAATACTCATACCACGTGTCCTTTTCGGATTGGTTATGCATTTACTCGGCACCTTTTAGGG
>MDKJ01043565.1:0-22676 GCA_005239525.1 Nicotiana knightiana
CATCAGGGAATAATCACTAAGCGGTGCCATGGGATAAGCCAGGCCACAAATCCTCGGTGCACGGCCGCACTCCCGTCACTTAGCATGTGTGTCACCTCGATTATAGTCATAACTCATTTAGCTCGGGGTTTCGAACCCTCATAACGAAATTTGGAAACGTTACTTACCTCAAAACCGGCTAAAATACTATTCCGCAGTGCGTTTGCCTCTAAATTCGGCCTCTGAGTGCTCTAAATCTACCAAGTTCAGATTTTTATCATCAAATTATGCTTAAGGAATGAATTCCAATTGAAAAGTACCAAATTTAGCTCAAAACCCAAAATTAGCCAAAACCCGACCCCCGGGCCCGCGTCTCGGAACTCGACAAGTTTTATACCAAAATGTTCTTCATCATATCACGAGTTCGTACATATAAAGAAATCAGAGTTCGTTTGACCCCTTAAATCGATCCCTAAAGGTCTCAAAATCTCAAGCCCCAACCCCGTCTGCTCTACTGATTTTCATGAATTAAACACTAATATTATGTTCCTTAATCACCTATAATCAAGTTTTTGGGTCCAAAATACTTACCTCAATGAAGAACGATGATTTCCCCTCTTCAAAATCGCCTCCAAGTTCTTTTCCCGTTCAAAAAATGGTGTAAAATTAGGTATTGGTCGCGGAGGGTTTATTTAAGTACTGCCCAGGTATTTATTCATCGCGATCGCAAAGCACTAATCCTCAGCTGCCTCAAATATACCTTCTGCGATCGCAACATATGCCACGTGATAGAAGTTCCTTACCTCAATGTACGCAATCGCAAATCTACCTACGCGATCGCGAAGCACAAATGACCAGCCCCCACACGCGCCTCTCTAACACTACGTGATTGCATGAGCTCCCACGTGATTGCACTGCTTAAGCCGCCCAACCTCTGCGATCGCGGACACACTTATGCGATCGCAGAGAGTAAATTCCTGCTCCCCTCAAATTGCACTACGCGATCGCGGTTCTTCCAACGCGATCCCGGAGAATGATTTTCTGCTGCACAAAAACCAAAAACCAGCATTATTCCTAAGTTTTAAAATGCCCATTTGAGCATCCGAAATGCACCCCAGGCCCCTAGGAACTCAACCAAACCTACCAACATATCCCATAACATCATTCAAACTTAGTCGAGCCTTCGAAACACCAAAAACAACAAGAAACACCAAAATCACATCGAATTCAAGCCTAAGAACTTTGAAATTTCTAAAATCTACCAACGATGCCGAAACTATCCAAAACAACTCCGATTGACCTGAAATTTTGCAGACATATCCAAAATGACATTACAAACCTGTTCCAACTGTCAGAATTCCATTCCGACCCTGATAGCCTAATTTTCACTGCCGATCGGAAATTACCAAACACTAACTTTCGCTAATTCAAGCCTAATTCTTCACTGGTCCTCACAAAAATGTTCCAAACACACTCCTAAGTCCCAAATCACCTAACAAAGCTATCTGAGCCATAAAATCCACATTCCGAGGTCGTTTACCTATAAGTCAACTCCCGGTTGACTTTTCCAACTATTAAACTCATTTAAGAGGCTAAGTGCCTTAATTCTCACCACGACCACTCTAAACCCGAGTCAACCAACCTAACACCACACAAAAGATATGAACCACACAAGAAATGAAGCAGAAATGGGGGAAACGGGATAAACTCTCCGAATGAACGGCCAGGTCGTTACATTCTCCCCCTCTTAAAAAATGTTCGTCCTCGAACGTGCCAAGAGTTGTTCCAAAAGCCATCATACCGTCGAATAACCTTACCACACACATACCCGGGGGCGACCCCACGTCACTCTACCCCGTATCGATCTAATAATACAACACATTCGAATGCCACTATATCCAACCTAATCCCTACACCTTAGAACCCAAATTCCACGTCAGAAATTATCTACAAAATTAGAATCACGCATCACACATTGTATATACCTGAACCAAATCACACGAATCTGAAAGAACACAACTCATATGTCCAAACTCTATGATACCAGCTATTATACTTTAATCAACTCCTCTAGAAGGCCACAATAGAACCGCACCGTGTGTGCCTAAAACCAATGAATTGCCTCTCCCCGAAGCAGGGACGGGTAACCCTTAGATCATCCCAAAGCACAAACAAACCCAATAGCTATTAACTGACACCCTCACAATAGCTCTACAAAGTCAAACAATCCGATTCGGAGCAAAACACCTACATAGAGTCATACCTAAAAGTATTATCATCTATCTGATGAAACTACGTCGAAACCGACCATGCTCAGAAATGGCACATCCACCCAGGTCTCCAGACCCCCAATAGGTACCAAACACAACCGACACACGCGGTCCGTAACAACAACCTCACCCACAAGGGCGAGCACATGAGCAAATGTAACAAAAGATTCACTGGGCGTATCCAGAGAACGGGATAAAATATTATGAACATGTGAATATGAAAAACCGGAATCAAATAAAAAAAACTGAAGCTTCTCGTGACAGACTGAGACAATACATGGATCACGACATCAGAAGCCATCTCATCTAGTCTGGCTGAAAATGCATAAAATCGGGCCTGATCACCACCGAATCGACCTCCCCCTCTAGGGCGACCCCTACCAGCCTGACCCCCACCTCTAGCTTCCTAGGCGGGCGGTGCAGCTACTGAGTCTGAAACCGCGGGCTGACTCCTCTACGGATAAGTACCTCTCGCAAGACGAGGATAAAACCTCTTAATATGGCCCACATCTCCACACTCAAAGCAACCTCTCTCAGAGAATGGCACTGGGGACTGAAGGAAACCCTTAGCACCAGGACAACCACTGGAAGAACCAGGCATAGATGAACTCTGAACCGAAGGTGCCCAAGATGAACTCTGATCTGGCAGGGCACTGAAATATTGGTGCACTTGATGCAAACTATGAGGATCATGACCAACTGATCCACCACGATAACCTGAGCCACCTGGCTGAGCCTGCCTAAATGGTCGGCCTCTGCCGGGCTGAGGCTGCCCCCCTAAAGGAACCCCACCAAAACTCCCAGATCCTTAAGACCTCTTGGCCTCCCTCTCGATCCACTCCTGGCGGCGAATCGACTCAATCTCTCTGGCAATGTAAACCACCTCCTAAAAAAGCGCCAGACACCCTCTCCCTAGTCAGAAAAATCTGAAGCTGATAAGTGAGGCCATCAACGAACCTCCTGATTCTCTCCCTATTTGTGGGAACTAGACAAAGAGCATGACGGGATAACTCAAAGAACCTCATCTCATACTGCGTCACGGTCATGTCCTCCTGGCGTAATTGCTCGAACTCCCTACGTAGCTCCTCCCTACGGGACTGCGGTATATACTTTTCCAGGAATAGAATGGAGAACTAACGCCAGGTAAGGGGTGCTGCATCAGCAGGTCTACGCCTCTCATAGGCCTCCCACCAAGAGAGTGCAGCTCCTACGAACTGGAAGGTAGTAAAAGGGACCCCACTAGCCTCCAATATCCCTGATGTGCGAAGGATCCTCTGACACTTGTCCAAAAAGCCCTGGGCATCCTCGCCCTCAGTACCACTAAAAATCGGAGGCTGGAGTCTACTAAATCTCTCTAACCTGCGCTGCTCGTCATATGCCAAAGCTGGGACCACAAAAACCCGGGCTGGGGCAACCGGCTGGACTGGAGCCGTCCCCGGTGTCCGAAACCCCTGAGTAACCTGCTCAAGTGTCGGGGCAGCTGGAGTCTGAGTGCCTTCCCCAGCCTGAGAAGTAGCAGCAGTAGTAGACATGGCGACGACCGATGACAGGCTGGTGCACACCGTCAAATCCTAGGCTAGGGTCTCTTGAAGACCCGGAATCACAATGGGCACTGCTAGTGCCTGAGCCTCTCCCGCTGGGGTCTCAACTGCAGGGACCTGATCCTGAGCAATGGGAGGGTCCACAGGTACTGCCCCGGCTACTAAGCGGGCTGCACCCCTCCCTCTGCCATGGCTTTTACCTCCAACTGGTCCTGTTGGTGTCTAATCACCGTGATCGGTAGCACGATTCCTCACCATCTGTGAGAGAATGAAAACAATAGAAGTTTATTTCCAGAATTCAACAGACTCACACGACATAATTCAATAATGTGGGATTTTTCCTAAGGGTTCTATAGCCTCTCGAAGATAAGTACAGACGTCTCTGTACCGATCCGCAAGACTCTACTAAAACTGCTAATGACTGGTGAGACCTATTTAACCTAGCGCCCAGATACCATCTTGTCACGACCCGATTTCGGAGTCGTGATGGCCCCTGTCATGGAACCAGGCAAGTCGCCCCTCTGTTTCTAAGCTAAATTCAATTTCCAGTAAAAATGCGATTATTAGACGAATTTATTGATAATACTAAGAGTCTGAAGTTTAAAACGATATTTGAAACAAAACTAAAATCTCCAACCCCGGATCCGGTGTCACTCAGTCATGAGCTGCCATATAAAAAAAATAAAGAATGAATAAATAGACAACATAGTCTCAAAATAAGTGCAACCGATGGAATAAGGAAGAGAAGACGAGGTCGCGATCACCAGCTGCTACCTCGACAACTCCTATGGAAATTCTGACAGCTGCTCAATATCTACTACCGGGTCCCGGTGTGCCTGGATCTTCACACAAGGTGCAGGGGGTAACGTGATTACACCAACTCAGAAGTAACGAACCCAAACTATAGGCTGAGAGGTAGTGACGAACAAAACCTCAGAAATTACAATAAACAATATACAGAAAATAGACATGCTAACAGTTTATCAGAATGAGTAAATATGCCAAGTATGCCACTATACTCTACATGCCATCATAAAAATATATGTATGAAACCAGTGTGGATATGCACATAGTGCTCACAACCCTCACACAACAGTCCACTCAGTAGTGTATATGGCTCTCAGGACCAGGGAAAAGTTCATCCTGAAATGTACATAATCATTGGTGACCGTAGTCATTCCGTGCTAAGGAAAAAGGCCAATCCATCCCCACGGAGAAAGTCCATCTCCGGATTACAACACTCGGACAAGATCCATGTCCAGGGACGATCCATCCCTCACATAACATCCACTTCGGACACAATCCATGCCCATGGAAAATCCATCCCTCAACATCAATGCGCTCACTAGGGGTGTGAAGACTCCGGAGGGGCCCTAGTGGCCCAAGCGCCATATCAAGCCAACGAAAGCAAGATTTAAATATCGCTGCAGTGTGCAGTCCATTCTCATAACTATCTCAATAACAGGCTCTCGGCCTCACTCATTCATTACTCTTCAGTCTCACTCACATGGATCACAGAAGCCTCCATCAGCCTGAAACAATGATAAGTATGCATATAACTAATAATACTGAGACTGAGAGATGAAGTGATATGCTATAACAGGACTGAGTATATGAAATCAAATAATCAAAAAAATGAGATAGTAATATACGACCACTCGGGTCTCAGCATTTTCTGCTTGAAGCCTAGCATTTATACTTAACATGATTTCTAACAGGTTCACAATTACCACATTAACAGAAGCACAGATATCATCAGGGAATAATCACTAAGCGGTGCCATGGGATAAGCCAGGCCACAAATCCTCGGTGCACGCCTGCACGCCCGTCACTTGGCATGCATGTCACCTCGATTATAATCATAACTCATTTAGCTCAAGGTTTTGGACCCTCAGAACCAAGTTTGGAAACGTTACTTCCCTCAAAACCGGCTAAAATACTATTTCACAGTGCCTTTGCCTCTAAATTCAGCCTCTGAGTGCTCCAAATCTACCAAGTTCAGATTTTTATCATCAAATTATGCTTAAGGAATGAATTCCAATTAACAAGTACCAAATTTTGCTCAAAATCCGAAATTAGCCAAAACCTGACCCCGGTCCCACGTCTCGGAACTCGACAAATTTTATACCAAAATTTTCTTCATCATCTCATGAGTTTGTACATATAAAGAATGCTAAAATCAGAGTTTGTTTCACCCCTCAAATCGATCCCTAAAGGTCTCAAAATTTCAAGCCCTAACCCCATCTTTTCTACTGATTTTCATGAATTAAACACTGATATTATGTTCCTTAATCACCTATAATCGAGTTTCTGGTTCCAAAATACTTACCTCAATGAAGAACGATGATTTCCCCTCTTCAAAATCACCTTCAAGCTCTTTTCCCGTTCAAAAAATGGTGTAAAAATAGGTATTAGTCGCGGAGGGTTTATTTAAATATTTCCCAGGTATTTATTCATCGCGATCACGGGACCCACATCGCGATCGCGAAGCACTAATCCTCAGCTGCCCCAAATATACTTTATGCGATCGAAACATATGCCACGCTATCGCAGTTCCTTATGACCTCAATGTACACGATCGCAAATCTGCCTACGCGATCGCGAAGCACACATGACCAGCCCCCACACGTGCCTCTCTAACATTACGCGATTGCATGAGCTCCCACGCGATCGCACTGCTTAAGCCACCCAACCTTTGTGATCGCGGACACACCTATGTGATCGCAGAGAGTAAATTCCTGCTCCCCTCAAACTGCACTACGCGATCGCGGTTCTTCCTACGCGATCGTGGAGAATGATTTTCTGCTGCACAAACCAAAACCAGCTTTATTCCTAAGTCTAAAAATACCCGTTTGAGCATCCGAAATGCACCCGAGGCCCCCGGGACTTCAACCAAACCTACCAACATATCCCATAACATCATTAAAACTTAGTCGAGCCTTTGAAACACCAAAAACAACATCAAAACACCAAAATCACATCAAATTCAAGCCTAAGAACTTTGAAATTTCTAAAATCCACCAACGATGCCGAAACTATCCAAAACAACTTCGATTGACCTAAAATTTTGCAGACATATCTAAAATGACATTATGAACCTGTTCCAACCGAGATAGCCTAATTTCCACTGCCGACCAGAAATTACCAAAAACTAACTTTCGCCAATTCAAGCCTAATTCTACACTGGTCCTCACAAAAATATTCCGAACACACTCCTAAGTTCCAAATCACCTAACGAAGTTATCCAAACCATAAAACCCGCATTCCGGGGTCATTTACCTATAAGTCAACTCTTGGTTGACTTTTTCAACTATTGGACTCATTTAAGAGGCTAAGTGCCTTAATTCTCACCACGACCACTCTGAACCCGAGTCAACCAACCTAACACCACACAAAAGTGATAAACCACACAAGTAATGAATCAGAAATGGGGGAAACGGGCTAAACTCTCGGAACAAACGGTCGGGTCGTTACAAACCCTGTCTTGAAATCTTCTAGGGAATCCTAGATCAACCATGACCTGCTCCAAAAATATCTACTCCATCGAATCATAGGCCTTGGTTAGGTCTATTTTGATAATGCATCTAGGAGAGGTATTCTTCCTTGTGTAAGCTTTGACAAGCTCATGAGCCAAAATGATGTTGTCTGTAATTTTCCTCCTAGGAATGAAACCAGCTTGTGCTTCACTAATGATGTTGGCTATAACTTTCTGTAATTTATTTGCCAGCACCTTTGAGATGATCTTATATAGGACTGAGCAGCAGGCAACAAGTATCAAATCTCTTGCTATTGTAGGATTGCTTACCTTAGGTACCAGTGTAATTACAGTGCAATTTATGGGTTTATATAGCTTACCAGTAAGGAAGAAATCCTTAATATCTCTCACTACATCACTTTTGATGAGTGACCATGCTCTTTTGAAGAAGCAATAGTTATATTCATCCACTTCATATGCCTTATATTCATGTATTGCACACAATGTTGAATATATCTCCTCCTTTGTTACTTCGACACATAAGCTACTATAGTATATATTCGAATATTTTTTTGGGTACAACATTTTTTTTTACTACTAATTTATTTGAATTATGTAGTAGCAGGTTTTGATAAAGACAAATTATACATTAAGATGATGATCAAACAATGAATTCTTAATTGTTCAATATTGTTACAAATAGCATTGTATTTAAGTTGAATGTCTATATTTCAAAAAGATTTTAGGGTTTGTTACTTTGTGGATAAGTCATTTTTTTCCCTATAAATAGAGGGTTATATTCATCGTAATTCATCCCAAAATCAATAAGAATCCTCTTTCTTTACTTTTCTCTGCAATACTATTCTTCTTCTTTTATTGTTTTGCAACATGTTATCAGCACGAGACTCTAACCAATTGAGAAGTGGCACCTGCTTTGGTTACCAGGCTTTGGAATAAGTGCATGGTGCTCAATTGTACATAATATTGAGCATAATAATTTTCAATTGATCCATAAACTTCTTTCAGGAATAAATTTTGTATTTAAAGTAAGTATTTTACCTTATTTTTCTCTTTTAAATTCTATAATTTGATTGTAAATACAAGAAAAGATAATAAATTTTGATTATAACTCTAATAGAGTTTGTAAGAAATTACAACCACCTGAAGTGGTAAAATTTCTATGTTTTGCCATGACCAAATTCATGTATGATTATTAGCACAAGAAGTGGAAACCGTCCCATTGAATTGCTCCATTCTCATTCCCTTAAGAGAATATGATAGCAATATGTGATAAGTCTGAAAGAAGACAAATTGTTACCGTGAAGGTATCAATGGATGCGGGCGTGGCAATAGACGAAATTATAATCGTCATCATTGTAGTAATGATAAGTAATGTTTGTCATTCATTTGAAATGAGATTTTGTAAAGCACATATAGATGATTATGATCCATTCATGATTTGAATGGGATGCATGTGATTTATGAATACATGTTCATTCTTGAAGAATATGAATGTGCTAGTGGTAGTGAAAATACGGCACTCACCTGTAGAAAGAGGTTTGAGATGAAATAAGAAAATAAATTCATTATTATGGCATGAATGTCATTGATCACGTACCTATTGTGGTTATGTCGAAATATTATGTCAATGTGATTGTTACTGGGTAAAAGTAATAGAAGCAACATATCTTGCATGTAATGATTTTGACCATGACCATAACGGTATAACTTTCTCCTTGAAAGAGATATTCATCATATGGATGTTGATAAATATGTGGTAGTACAAAATTAATTGAAAGCTCTAGAAAAGCCAATTATACTATTTGGAGAAATAAAATTGATTATCAATTAGCTATTGTGTCGTAGTAAGTCTCAAAGAAATTTATTTAGTTTCTAAAGTATTCGAGAAAGAGATTGGTTATATTGAGAGTATAAATAAAGAAAAAATTTAATGTCTTCTATTACTACAACTTGTAGCGGGGTAACGTGTATGTGAAAATCTACCCGCTTATTCTCCAGATTGTACTACACAAATAAAAGAATGTCACGATAAAGTAAAAGTTTATTGATATAAAAACTCATATCATAATAAACTTGGAGTTTATTGATAATTGCACACATTATGGTGTAAACATGAAGTTTATCAATATTGATAATTTATTCAGTTGGCATAAATGGTTTTAGCCATGTTAATTTAAGTATGATGTGTAAAAAAATAAAAGAAAATTCACATGGGTAAATATTAAATAACTAGAAAGTTATGTATAAAGAACTAGAAAGTTATGTACAAATCTCTTATGTTGTTTGTTCTCGTTAATTAATAGACCAATTAAAGATCCCATGAATGCTGGAAATATCAAAGGTGAATATGTGTCCATTCACCTGCTATGTATACCACATAAGATGCATCTATGAGATTGATACTTGTGAGATTATTATTAACCCGCAACCTGATATTTGCAAGGTAACTTGCTCAATAATTTAATTTCGAGCATAATTTCCAGATTTTTTACTCAAGATAGTTCATCTTAATAAGTTGGTTTATATCACAGCATGTTTAGCAAAATGATTTATTGAGTTCCCACTTAATAGTTAAACTATTTCTTATGAGAACAAAGTTATCTATATCAGTTTGATATACGTCAAAAGTATATTACATTCTCCCCTCACAAGTGGTTCAGGGTCAAGAACCAAATAATTTCATCTTATTATTATTGATGGTTTGTGTATATTTTGATTAATACTATAACGCATAAAGGTGTGTTTCCAAAGTTGAGGAAGCAAGTTAGTTTTTCTAACATGAGGGGGAGATAGGATAAATAGTTGAGAAAAAGTTATTTGGAATGAATTATCATTTGTATATCTAGATCCTCAAATAATATAATATGAACTAGAAGTTCATAAAAAAGATAATCCATCTGTAATACTCCTATTAGAATAAGTCCTAGAAGGACAGAGTCTATCATACGCTTAATGTGTATAGACAAATCGGTTTCAAATAAAATTCTTGATAAAGAAAATTAGAAAATGATCAAAATGATTATAATAAGGAGGCAAGTGATCTAGAAGATCACATGACATAACACTTTATAAAATCTCAAGAGAGGTTCAGGTACCTGAAAATATGAATGAAGAAATCTCTATGTTATGTCTTTATGAAAAAAAGGAGGATGAAACCGATATAAATGTTCATCAACCAAATTTATGATAATGTTGAATATATATGAGGATCTTAAGTCTGGAGAAGAAATTCAAGTGAAATTTGTTTCATATGAAAGACATGTAGTTCAAATACTCGAAAGTATAAAGTCAATGGTGTGTGAAAACACTTTTATGTATCTTATACGTCTATCATGACATGAAAACTTGATATGCACTTAAAGTCTATTTATATGGCTTATTGTCACGACCCAAAATCCACCTAGTCGTGATGGCACATAACCCAACCCATCAGGTAAGCCAATTAGCAACTAGCCAATTTAATGAGATTTATTAGGAAAAGAAATAATAATACAATTGAACTGTTATATAAGAATTTCCAAGGACTGGTAGTACAAATCATAAGCTTCTAAAACTTAGAGTTTACAAAGCTGGAATGAAATAATACATCATCTATTTTAAATGTACATAAACGGATTTTTAATAATCTAAGGCTACATGAACAAGAGGCAGCTACCACCAGAACGCAGGTTCATCTTCAACTTCAACTCCCATCGAACACAGCAACATCAGCAGCCAACATCTGCACGCAATGTGCAGAAGTTTAGTATAAGTATAACCGACCCCATATACTCAATAAGTAACAAACCTAACCTTAGGTTGAAAGTAGTGACAACCTAGAACAAAGGTCGGGGTCCAACAATAATAGCCAACAACATAATGAAAGTAATAAAAGCAATAACTCAGTGATAAAATACTCAGCTTGTTCATAGTTCCAAAAAATAGGCGTGCTTTTCAAGTATATCAGTGAAAATCAAATATTTTACTGAAAATTGCCGAAAATGTGAGTAAGATTGAAAACTATGATTTTTCCCAAAGTCGTTCAACAAGTAAATGTTTCCTTTTCAAAGACATGAGGAAGATACATCTTTATGCCTACATGTCAATATATGCATGTCAATTGTAATACCATGAAGTGATAAAACCATATGCATACTCTTGGTGCATCAATGCACTGAGTCCTCTTAATCACTCAATCCTCACAGCCACTCAGTCCTCACAGTCACTCAGTCCTCCCAATCACTCGGCACTCGCACTCGGCACTTGCACTCAGTAGGTACCTGCGCTCACCGGGGTGTGTACAGATTCTGGAGGGGCTCCTTCAACCTAAACGCTATAACAAGCCAATCATGGCATAAATTAGTAAAACATGTTGCGGTGTGTAGCCTGCTCCCATCATAAATCAATAAAACATGTTGCGGCTTGCATGATATGAATGCGGAAGCAAAATAACAAGAACACAAATAAAATGATAGGAAGATAGAAATTTAGTAGAGAACCAACCAAGGAAATCGAAAGAACATTTGAAATAAATAAATACCCGATCAATTTAAGACTTAATTGACCCAAAACTATAGGAACAACCCTCAAGGGGAAGCAATCCCCTTGCAAGTTCACATTAACAAGTAATCAACCAATATAGGAATTCATCCTAAACACTTTTGATGAGTTTTCGTTCACAATATCAAAATAAGCTAACCCTAAAATGAGAGCCTTAAGGGCTATTTATATTAGGGAGCTAAATATTACAAATATACCCACCAAATGTAGTATAGTCTTCAATTGTTGTCGAAATTATATATGTAGTTGTCCGTTATGAAAGTAGTCTCCAACGCTCGATGGCTATCTAGATTGTATTATCCTCCCTCCCTTAAAATAAATTCGTACTCGAATTTGGACCTTTAAACAAAAAAAGAGAGCTTCTTTAGTAAAATTTTAACTTGGACATAAGAAAGTACCTCAAACTAACAATTAAACCATATTTTAGCAAATTTATAGTAAATCCAAGCATCCAAACCAATAATTAAGACAAATCTACCATTCAAACCAAAATCTAATTATACCCTTGGACAAACAAAGCATAAAAGCTACCCAAAATATGAGAATTGTCATGAAATACCTCCAATATACACATCAAATGTGCTTCAATATTAGAATCATCAAGAAAAATATTAACTCTCATAGCGTTATCAAGTCCAAGTATAAGTATAAGCCAAACAAACAAGTCATTCTTGAATTCAAGCCGACATGAGAAAACAAGAATAAGAATGGTATGTCGAAACAAAACAAGCCTCTAGGCTTCACCAATATTATCATTCAATAAATATTAAGCATGTTTTTTCCTAAACTCATAACACCAATCCACATAAAAGTTATCAACTTGCTTTAATCTCAAAGCACTAGTGTAGTGGAACAAATTAGCTTTATCAAATATATGAGTGGAATAAGATAGAAAGTTTACACCAAGTAAAGAACTTTCTTCTTTTTCAAAATGTGTAGCTTCCAAAACAATCTCCTTAGTAATCTCAAACGACTTCTCAAAAATGGAACATATGATTGGTAAATCCAAATCAAACTCAAAAGATTTCATCTCACAATCAAACAGGAAAGAATCAAATGGCTTAAAGATTGAAACTTTACCACTCAACTCACCTTCAAATAAGCAATCATCACAAATTAAAGAATGATCCTCAAAATAGAAATCATGAACAATAGGAATCAATGGATAAAAATCAACAAAATCACATAAAGATGCAACTTTTATTCTTTCCTCAACCTCAATCAATGCTTCTTCTTAAGCAAATAGTTCATTCAAACCATCAAAACAACTAGAATCACTATCCAGTGTATCTCCACAACTCAAAGAATCATTAGAATCAATAAATGTACCCAAACTAACACTTAAAATATCACAATGCTCATCACAAGAATAAAGAGTGTTAGGCTTAGCAATCATACCTTGATGCACTTCTAAAGATACTATTTTACCTCCTTGAAGAATGGAAGAATCTTCACTTTGGACTAGGGTGGTTTCAGTCACTTCGCGTGGAGTTTTTTCTTGAAGACTTTCACTTTCTTCAAAGGATCAACACAATAAGCCAAACAAATAGAAAGAAAAGCATTAGTCGTGAAATAATTATAAGAAGAATGCCCCTCACGTGAACTCTCTTGTTTTCTCTCTTCTTTATTTTCAATCTTTTCCTTTCCTTCTTTCTTGGCGCTCTCACTCAATTCTTTCATATGCCTATAGTCTTCACTCACTTGAAATGGAGTCAAAGCAGTAAGGACTATTTTTTTGCCATTTTTTCTCAAAAGAATATTTATTAGCCCTTCCATCATAGAGAGCATCCTTGCCATATTGCCATGGCCTCCCCAACAATAACGACATGCTTTCATGGACACCACATCACAAAGAATATCATCAACATACTTTTCAATTTGAAACTCACCAAGACTTGTCTAGTCACTTTAAGTTCACCACATTCATTAAGCCATTGTAGTTTATAAGGACGAGTATGCCTTTGAGTCTTCAAGTTTAATTTGTCCACCATAGAAGCACAAGCAACATTAGTTGTAACAACTCGACCGGTCGTTCCGTGAGATTAGCCCCATTTTCCCCGTTTCTGCTTTATCATATGTTTATTCACCTATTTATGTTGTGTTGGGTCAGTTGGTTCGGTGCTCGTGGTGAGAATTGAGATACTTAGTCTCTTAAATTAGCTTAATAGTTGAAAAAGTCAACTGGGAGTTGACTTATAAACGACCTCGGAATGTGGATTTTATGGCTCGGATAGCTTTGTTAGGTGATTTGAGACTTAGGAATGTGTTCGGAATGAAGTCTCGATGTCCGGCGTAGAACTAGGCTTGAATTGGAGAAAGTTAGTTTTTGACGATTTCCGCTCGATAGTGGAAAATAGGCTGTCGGGGTCGCAATGGAATTCTGAAAGTTGGAACAGGTTTGTAATGTCATTTTGGATATGTGTGCAAATTTTTAGGTCAATCAGATGTGTTTTGGTTGGTTTCGGCATCATTGGCAAAATTTAGAAGTTTCAAAGTTCATAGGCTTGAATTTGATGTAATTTTGATGTTTTCGTGTTGTTTTTGGTGTTTCGAAGGCTCGACTAAGTTTTAATAAGGTTATGGGGTGTGTTGGTAGGATTGATTGAGGTCTCGAGGGCCTCGGGTGTATTTCGGATGCTCAAACGGGCACTTTTTGGCCTTAAGAAGTCTGCTATTTTTCTGGTGTTATAGCAGCAATGAATCCTTCAATTCGATCATGTGGACTCATCCGCGATCGCGTAGAGTAAAAGAGTGGGGCAGGAATTTTGTTCAATTCGATCGCGTGGTTAGGATTGTGATCGCATAGGTTGGTCAGGTAAAGCAGTGTGATCGCGTGTGTGCTGGTGCAATCGCGTAGAGGTTTTGAGGCGCGTGTGTGGGTTGCCTTTTGTTCTATGCCATCGCGTGTGCTGGTGTGCGATCGTGTAGAGAATTCTGGTCTGTGCAGCACGAACGCATCACTGGGAATGCGATCGCACTGAGTAAAAGAAATGGCTGGGCAGAATGTTTTAAAGGCCATTTGTGCAAGATTAGCTAATTTCTTTCCTCCATTTTTGAACGAGTTGAGAGCTATTTGAGAGGGATTTGAAAATGAAACCAAGGGAATCACTTGGAGGTAAGGAATTCAACTTCATAACTCGTTTATATGTCGTTTTCTAAGTAATTAAACCGGAAAATTTTTGGAACCAAACCCAAATTCGGGGAAGAAGGTGCATGGGATTTGGGATTTTTTTTTTTTTGAGGATTTGAGTGGGAAATTATGGTCCGATTTTAGAGTTCTTTGTATGTATAGAATCATGGGAGGACGAGGAATCTAGTGATGTAAATTTTATCAAATTCCGAGACGTGGGCCCGGGGCTCGAGTTTGGTCAAATTTTGAGATTTTTGTATAAATTGATATTTTCGATTGGGTTGTGCTCCTTTGGCATATATTGATGATGTTAATCTGGTTTTGGTTAGATTCGGAGCAATCGGGAGCCAATTTGAGGGGTAAGAGCATCATGGACTAGTATTGTGGCCCGGTAAAGGTAAGTAATGGTTATAAATCTTGTCCTGAGGGTATGAAACCCCGGACTTCACATTTCCCATTGTTTTTAAAATGGCGCACATGTCGGATGAATAGAATGTGGCACGCACTGATTTTTGGATTTGACTTGGTCCTCTCCGCAGCAACTATTGAGTTGCATATTTTACTCTAAATCATATGTTAAATTGTGTTCTAAAGACTATTGCTATATTTGGGCTATAAGCCATTTTTGGGGCCTCGTGCTGACTTGTTTAGACCCCTTGGGGGATTTTTACTGTTATTTCCTCACTGTTGATTCATGATTTACACTCAGTCATATTATACTTAATTGTTTTCAAAACTCAGCCCGATTTACACTATTTTGAGGTTTAAAAATAATGTTTTGGGTCGAGTACCCCTTCTTTTGTTGTATCTAGCTATTCGTTCGGAGGTTTTGTATTATAATAGTAGACTTGTTGGTACATTTCTTAGATGCTCATGACATGTTGACTCCGGGTCTTGGGGTTGGTTGGACTGTTTAACTGCTTACTTTGCCTAATGAATTCAGTAATTATATATATACTCCATGAAATGTTGAAAAATGGTTAGAGTTTAGAAAGAAACTGTAATTACGTGATTGTTGGCTAGTCTAGTTCCACGATAGACGCCATCACGGCCGGTTTAGGATTTGGGGTCATGACAAGTTGGTATTAGAGCCTAGGTTACATAGGACTCAACGGTCATGAGTAGCTTTAGTAGAGTCTTGCAGATCGGTACGGAGACGTCTGTACTTATCTTTGAGAGGCTGCGGAACCCTTAGGAACAATCTCATTTCTTGAATTCTATTGTGCCATTTTGTTGATTCTGGAAATCTAAACTTCTATTGTTTCCTTCTCTCACAGATGGTGAGGACTCATGCTACCAATCAGGGTGATCAGCCACCAGCTAGACCAGTGAGAGGTCGAGGCCACGGTCGAGGCCGTGGTAGAGGTAAGGGGCCAGCCTGTGCGGCAACTAGGGCAGTGCTAGTTGATCCCCCTACTGCTCAGGATCATATTCCCACCACACATACTCCTGCGGGACAGGCTCAGGCACCGACAGTGCCTATTGTTATTCCAAGTCTTCATGAGACCTTGACTCGGATCTTGACGTTGTGCACCACCCTCGCTCAGGCAGTTGCCGCTACTTCTCAGGCCAGGGGAGGCAGTCAAACTCCAGTTGCTCGAACACCTGAGCAGGGAACTCAGGGCCATCAGACACCGGGGGCGGTTCCAGCCCAGTCGGTTGCTCCAGTTCGGGACTTCGTGGTTCCGGCTATGCCAGAGGGCGAGCAGCGTAGACTGGAGAGGTTTAGTAGACTACAGCCTCTGACATTCAGTGGTGCTGAGGGTGAGGATGCCCAGGGTTTTCTAGATAAGTGCCAGAGGATGCTGCGTACTGCTCGGATTTTGGAGACCAGTGGGGTCTCATTTGCTACATTTCAGTTTTCTGGTGCTGCATTCACTTGGTGGGAGTCTTTTAAGAGGCGTAAGATTGTTGGTTTAGCACCCCTCACCTGGCAGCAGTTCTTCACTATCTTCTTGGAGAAGTATATACCTCAGTGTCACAGGGAGGAGCAGCGTAGGCTTTTTGAGCAGCTGCATTAGGGAGAGCTATTAGTGATGCAGTACGATATGCGATTTTGGGAGTTGGCTCGTCATGCTACCGAGTTGGTCCCTACTGATAGGAAGAGGGTTAGGAGGTTCGTGGATGGCCTCACTTATTAGCTCTGCCTATTTATGACTCGGGAGAGAGTATCAGATGCTACATTTGAGAAGGTTGTTGACATTGCTCGAGATATTGAGTCGGCTCGTTGCCAGGAGCGGGAGGAGAGGGAGGCCAAGAGGCCTCATGGATCGGGCAATTCTAGTAGTACTCCCTACAGGGGGCAGTTTCAGCATGGTGGAGGTCGTTCATTCAGGCCTCCTCAGTCAGTCCGCCCAGCTTATAGTGGTGCATCTTCGGTGCATTGTCCACGTGGTTCTCAGCCAGGCCATACTTCATTCTGTGCCCTCCCAGCTCAGAGTGCAGCTCGAGCACCACCAGTTTAGAGTTCTTCTATGCATGAGTCTTCTAATGGCCGTATTGGTGCCAGTGGTTTCTATCAGTCCCCGCCTCCAGCTCCAGGTAGTTGTTTTGAGTGTGGAGAGTTGGGGGACATGTGGAGGCAGTGTCCCCGTCATCCTGGTGGTTCTTCTCAGCAGAGGGGCCAGCCCTTGACTTCAGCTCCAGTTACTTCACCACCCCTCCCCCCAGGCAGCCAGGGGTGGTAGTCAGTCAGCTAGAGGCTGCCCTAGAGGGGGAGGTCGAGCAGGTGGAGGTCAGGCCCGTATGTATGCATTTCCAGCCAGACCGGATGCTTTGGCCTCTGATGTAGTGATCGCAGGTATTGTATCAGTCTACTGTTGAGATGCTTTGGCTTTGTTTGACCCTGGTTCTACATATTCCTATATTTCTTCATATTTTTCCCATTTTATGGATATGCCCCGTGAGTCTTTAGTTACCTATGTTCATGTGTCGACTTTGGTGGGCGATACTATGGTTGTGGACCGTGTGTATCGATCTTGTGTGATATCTATTGGGGGTCTGGAGACCCGAGTGGACCTACTCTTACTCAGTATGGTCGATTTTGATGTGATATTAGGCATGGATTGGTTATCTCCGTGTCATGTTGTTCTTGATTGTCACGCTAAGACCATGACCTTAGTTATGCCCGAATGTCCGAGGGTTTAGTGGAGAGGTTCTTCTCAGTATATGCCTATCAGGGTGATTTCCTAACTGAAGGCTCAGCGCATGGTTGAGAAGGGGTGTCTATCTTATCTGGATTTTGTGAGGGATGTCAGTGGTGAGACTCCCGCTATTAATTCGGTTCCTGTGGTCCGTGACTTTCCGGACGTGTTTCGTGCAGACCTGTCGGGCATGCCGCCTGACAGGGACATTGATTTTGGTATTGACCTGGTGCCAGGCACCCAGCCTATTTATATTCCACCTTATCGTATGGCGCCAGTGGAGCTAAAGGAATTAAAGGAGCACCTTCAGGAACTCCTAAATAAGGGGTTCATTCGGCCTAGTGTGTCACCTTAGGGTGCACCGGTGTTGTTTGTGAAGAAGAAGGATGGTTCTATGCGTATGTGTATTGACTATCGATAGCTAAATAGAGTTACGGTGAAGAATCGGTATCCCTTGCCTCGTATAGATGACTTGTTTGATCAGTTGCAGGGTTCCAGGGATTTTCCAAGATTGACTTGCGTTTCGGTTATCATCAATTGAAGATTCGGGGACCAGATATCCCAAAGACTACTTTCAGGACTAGATATGGTCATTATGAGTTTCTGGTTATGTGTTTCGGGCTGACCAATGCCCCAGTAGCCTTTATTCACTTGATGCACAGTGTATTTCGGCCTCATTTGGATTCCTTCATCATCGTGTTCATCGACGATATCTTGGTGTATTAACGATCTCGGGAGGATCATGAGCAGCATTTGAGAGTTGTGCTTTAGACCTTGAGAGAGAAGAGATTGTATGCAAAATTTTCGAAGTGTGAGTTCTGGCTTGCTTCAGTAGCATTCTTGGGGCACGTGGTGTCCAGTAAGGTTATTCAGGTTGATCCGAGGAAGGTAGAGGCGGTGCAGAGTTGGCCTAGACCGTCATCAGCAACTGAGATTCGCAGTTTCCTCGGTTTGGCAGGGTACTATCGTCGTTTTGTCGAGGGGTTTTCATCTATTGCAGCACCTATGACCAGACTGGCCCAGAAGGGTGCTCAATTCAGGTGGACTGAGGAATGTGAGGAGAGCTTTCAGAAGCTCAAGTCAGCTTTGACTACAGCTCCGGTATTGATTTTGCCTACGGGTTCAGGTTCTTATACAGTTTACTGTGATGCCTCGAGAGTTGGCCTTGGAGCGGTTTTGATGTAGGACGGTTGGGTGATTTCCTACACGTCCAGATTTGGCGTCATTATTTTTATGGAGTGCATTGTGAGATTTTCACTGATCACCATAGTCTGCAGCATCTGCTTAAGCAGAAGGATCTGAATTTGCTTCAGAGGAGGTGGTTGGAACTTCTCAAGGATTATGATCTCACTATTTTATATCATCCGGGGAAGGCCAATGTAGTGGCTGATGCCCTGAGTAGCAGAGCGGAGAGTTTGGGGAGTCTAGCCTACCTTCCAGTAGTAGAGCGTCCATTAGCACTTGATGTTTAGGCTTTAGCAGGTCAGTTGGTGAGATTGGATCTATCAGAGCCTCTGTGGGTATTGGCTTGTGTAGCCTCCAAGTCTTCTCTTTACGATCAGATTAGAGCACGCCAGTATGATGATCCACATTTGCTTGTTCTTCAGGACAGGGTCCGTCGCGGTGATTCCAGGGATGTGGTTATTGGTGATGATGGGTTCATGAGAATGCAGGGCCGGATTTGCGTGCCCAATGTAGATGGGATTCGATATTTGATTCTAGCTGAGGCCCATAATTCGCGGTATTCCATCCATCCGAGTGCCGCAAAGATGTATCAGGATTTGAGGCAGAATTATTGGTGGAGGCGGATGACGAAAGATATTGTTGAGTTTGTGGCTCAGTGTCTCAACTGTCAGCAGGTCAAGTATGAGCACCAGAGACCAGGTGGATTGCTTCAGAGATTTGATATTCCGGAGTGGAAGTGGGAGCGGATCACCATGGACTTCGTAGTTGGACTCCCACGGACTTCGAGGAGGTTTGATGCTATATAGGTTATTTTGGATCGGCTGACCAAGTCCGCGCACTTCATTCCTGTTGGTACTACTTATTCTTCGGAGCGGTTAGCTGAGATTTATATCAGGGAGATTGTCCGATTGCATGGAGTTCCAGTTTCTATCATTTCTGACAGAGGTACTCAGTTCACATCTCAGTTTTGGAGAGCTGTACAGAGAGATTTGGGTACTCAGGTCGAGTTGAGCACAGCATTTCATCCTCAGGCTGACGGGCAGTCGGAGCGTACTATTCAGATTTTGGAGGATATGTTGTGTGCCTGTGTCATTGATTTTGGGGATTCATGGGACCAGTTTTTTCCACTCGCGGAGTTTGCATATAATAATATTTATCAATCGATATCCAGATGGCCCTGTATGAGGCTTTATATGGTAGGAGGTGCAGATCTCCGGTTGGTTGGTTTGAGCAGGGCGAGGCTAGACTATTGAGCACAGACCTGGTTCAGGATGTGTTGGGTAAGGCGAAGTCGATTCAGTAGCGACTTCGCACAGCCAGTCTAGGCAGAAGAGCTATGCAGACTGGAAGGTCTGGGATGTGTCTTTCATGGTTGGGGATAAGGTGTTGCTGAAGGTGTCACCCATGAAGGGTGTTATGCGGTTCGGGAAGAGGTGAAAGCTGAGTCCCAGGTTTATTGGGCCATTTGAGGTGCTTCAGAGCATTGGGGAGGTGGCTTATAGACTTGCCTTGCCTCCAATCTTGGCGAGTATTCATGCGGTGTTCCATATTTTGATGCTCCGGAAGTATGTTGGTGACCTGTCTCATGTTTTGGACTTCAGCACGGTTCAGTTCGAGGGTGATATGTCATATGAGGTAGAGCCAGTGGCTATTTTGGGTCGACGGGTCAGAAAGCTAAGGTCTAAGGATATAGCTTCAGTGAAGGTTTAGTGGAGGGGCAGCCGGTGGAGGATGCCACCTAGAGATCGAGCGGGAGATGCGGGAGACATATCCTCACTTATTCGAGACTCCAGGTATGTTTCTAGACCCGTTCGAGGATGAATGTTTGTTTAAGAGGGGAGGATGTAACGACCCGGCCGTTCGTTCCGTGAGATTAGCCTCGTTTCTCCCGTTTCTGGTTTATCATATGTTTTTTAGCCTATTTATGTTGTGTTGGGTCAATTGGATCGGGTTCGGAGTGCTCGTGGTGAGAATTGAGACACTTAGTCTCTTAAATTAGCTTAATAGTTGAAAAAGTCAACTGGAAATTGTTTTATTGGTAAACGGCCTCAAAATGCATATTTTATGGCTTGACTAGTTTCTTTAGGTAATTTGGGACTTAGGAGTGTGTTCGGAATGAAGTTTCGATGTCCGGTGTAGAATTAGGCTTGAATTGGCGAAAGTTAATTTTTGGCTATTTCCGGTCGACAGTGAAAAATAGGCTATCAGGGCCGGAATGGAATTCTAGAAGTTGGAACAGGTTTGTAATGTCATTTTGGATATGTGTGCAAATTTTCAGGTCAATCGGATGTGTTTTGGTTGATTTCGGCATCATTGGCGAAATTTAGAAGTTTCAAAGTTCATAGGCTTGAATTTGATGTAATTTTGATGTTTTCATGTTGTTTTTGGTGTTTCGAAGGCTCGACTAAGTTTGAATAAGGTTATGGAGTGTGTTGGTATGATTGGTTGAGGTATTGGGGGTCTCGGGTGTATTTTGGATGCTTAAACGGGCACTTTTTGGCCTTAAGAAGTCTATTGTTTTTCTGGTATTTTAGCAGCAGTGAATCCTTCAATGCGATCACGTGGACTCATCCGCGTTCGCGTAGAGTAAAATAATGGGGCAGGCATTTTGTTTTGTGCGATCGCGTGGTTAGGATTTTGATCGCATAGGTTGGTCAGGTAAAGCAGTGCGATCGCGTGTGTGCTGGTGCGATCGCGTAGAGGTTCTAAGGCGCGTGTGTGGGTTGGCCTTTTGTTCTATGTGATCGTGTGTGCTGGTGTGCGGTCGCATAGAGTGGTCTGGTCTGTGCATCGCGAACGCATCGCCGGGAATGCGATCGCTCTGAGGAAAATAAATGGTTGTGCAGAATGTTTTAAAGGCCATTTGTGCGAGATTAGCTCATTTCTTTCCTCCATTTTTGAACGAGTTGAGAGCTATTTGAGAGGGATTTCAAAGGAAAATCAATGGAATCACTTGGAGGTAAGGTTTTCAACTTCATATCTTGTTTATATGTCGTTTTCTAAGTAATTAAACCGGAAAAGTTTTGGAACCAAAACCCAAATTTAGGGAAGAAGGTGCATGGAATTTGGGATTTTCTTTTGAGGATATGAGTGGGAAATTGTGGTCCGATAGTGTTCTTGATATGTATAGAATCGTGGGAGGACGAGGATTCTAGTAATGTAAATTTTATCAAATTCCAAGATATGGGCCCGGAGCTCGGGTTTTGCCGAATTTCGAGATTTTTGTATAAATTGATAGTTTTCGATTGGGTTGTGTTCCTTTGGCGTATATTTATGATGTTAATCTGGTTTTGGTTAGAGTCGGAGCAATCGGGAGCCAATTTTAGGGGCAAGAGTGATGTGTGGCTAGAATTCGTGATTTTAAGCATTATATCCCTCGCATTTTATGAGCTT
>ML413817.1:28816-62157 GCA_005239525.1 Nicotiana knightiana
ATACTTATGTATTTTTCCTTAAAAAGTGATCAAGTAGAATTGAACTCAACATTTCCAACTTAAACTCAGCAAAATCAATAGGCGAAGGCTATTTTTTGTCCATAAGTATGATAATTAAAGTTGTTATTCTTGTTTATTTATAAATTTTGACACCGCTTATAACAATTCTTGCATATACGTAACTATATGACGCAGTTGTAAAATGGGACTTATAAACCGCATGTATGGTGCATTTATAATATACGACAATCGTATTTTCTAAAATGCGACTCATAAATCTTGTTACGTAACTGCGACTTATAAATCCTCTTTCAGTGACTTATAAAATGCATTGAACTTGAAATGTGTTCGTTGAAGAAGAACACACTTCCTGCAAATTGCTGATATGAGAGCTAGAAGAAGAAGGAAATTATGCCAAAAAAAAAAAAAGAAGTTATCATCGTACGCGATTGAGTGAAAGCGCTAATGTGTTACTTAGTTGTGATCTGACTCACTCTACAACGGGTTTTCTATCTCTCAAGTAATTCATCTTTTTAAGAATAAACTGTTGATTGGAAGAAGGAAAGAAAATCTATGTGTATATATAGAGAAGCTCTTCTTCTAGCTCTTAAAGAGTTGAGAAGAAGGCAAGCCTCGCGCCATCGTCGTCGCTCGCTCGCTCGCTCAGTTCGGCTTCGGCTTCGGATTTGGATTTAGACCGCAATGTTCATACCTGTTCAAAACAGCCATGGCTGTTCTGAAAGGATTCACACCTGTTCCAACAGCTATGGCTGTTCTGAAAGGTTGCTATACTTTTTCAGAAACAGTATAAAATTGGCTGTAAATATACCTTGAATCTTAAAATTTTTACTTACTAAATTTTCTGATCTTCTTCTTCTTCTTCTTCTTCTGCACAAGATATTCCAGTGTGTTTTACATCCCTTGAGTGGTTCGCTGTTCACCGGCGTTTTTTGGTACCGACACTCCGGTGAGTTAAATCGTTCTATCGTGGGAGGATATATTTCATCACCTCGGGTACTTGAGGGGAATAATTTCCTTAAGGATACGCTGTGTATTCAGTGGGCTCGATTTGTTCTTATATTATTTTTCATAGAAAAAACAACTAAGGACGCCTGGACTAGCGCGCTAGAGCCCGCGCTAATTTCCTTAAGCAATGGCTCCAGTATTATTACATAACAGTGGAACCACACCTTCTATTGAACGAACCACACCAAGTTCAGTTAAGAACTTTTTCATCCATACAACTTCCTTAGCAGCTATATATTCTGCTTCAGACACTGAATCAACTACTGTAGCCTGTTTGGAACTTTTCCAACTCACCGCACCACGATTTAAGGTGAATACATAACCAAAAATAAATTTGCTATCATCTTTATCTAGGCGTATTGGATGATAAAGGTTCCTCTATTCGTCCCTTACCCCCGACGTCTCATCCAAAAAAGAAACAAGAAACCCCTTTAATTGCAAGTGATGGAATAGAGAAGTGAAAATGTGGTGAGCAAAAATGTCAACAACAAGAGATACTTAAAAATACGAAGAAACCAATGATATTAAGTAGTCTAGACTTTATTTTGATATAGATGTAAGACTGACTCAATAAAAAGCTATAACATCATAGTATGTCTTGTTACAAGTATCATAAGAAGTCTTAGAATCTTATATATCTAATTGATAAGATTTGCAGAAAATTCAGCTCCCAAATTCAGAATATCACTTTATTACATAAATTAGGACGAATTCAGTTTTTAGCTATTGAGTTAAGGAATAGTCAAAACTCCTTAACTCCACTGAAAGCTATCCATAACCCATTTGATGTTGAGTTGTGGCCATTCATTTTGAAGGAGGAAGCACTCAACACATTCAATAATTTGGGATAGATTATTAAGTTAGGCGGAACCAACATTTTAAGTTTATGGGTTTAGAATTCTAAGCGTTTTAAGCTACTGGGTTTTAAATTAATAATTTAGATATATTCAATAAATTTTTTAAGACAAATATAGGGTTCGAACCAAAGCTACTGGGTTCGGCCGAACCCAATAGGAACACTCTAGCTCCGCACCTGATGGGCCTTTTGCATCCGTACTCACTTTTTGTGCCATGTTTTAACTTATACCCGCTTTGTAAAAAAAATTACATCCGTACCCACTTTTGCGCATAACTTCAGCATGCGGCGCTGAAGTAGCAAAGACAATCATGCAAAACTTCAGCATTCTAGTAGACGGGCTTGAAGTAGCTTGCGAACTTCAGATCTAGAGCTGAAGTTGTTGTCTTGTAACTGGGGAACTTCAGCATACGGGGCTGAAGTTCCCAAGTTATAAAGACAATTACAAAGACAAAACTTCAGCTCTAGAACTGAAGTTTTATCTTTGTAAACTGGGGAGCTTCAGCCCAGTATTCTTAAGTTCAGCCCCGTATGCTGAAGTTTTGTCTTTATAACTGACGAACTTTAACTTAACTGGTGAACTTCAGCTCAGCGAGGGAAAGGGAGCTGAAGTTATTTAAAAAGTGGGTACAAGTTAAAAGTTTAAAAAAAAACAGGTATAGGTTAAATGGGGGCGACCAAATAGGATGCCCTGGGCAATTTTTACGCACCTGATAGCTAACGTTTAGACATAAATTTGGTTGGAAGTTGAAAAAAGAATTTTTAAAGTGTGTTGAAAAATTTGGACATACATTTTATTTGCAAAAAAATTGAAGTTTTATGAGCGAAAGAAAAAATCTCACTCAAAAACTGTCCTAAACTATCTTTTTGGAAACTCGAAAACTTTATCCAATTTGTTTTCTTTCAAAAAGCTTATCATATTCCATGAACAAACGATGTTTTCAAAAATTATTTGACAAAAAACTTGCCAAAATTTATATGGATATGGATAATTGTACTACCTTCTGTTATGACTCATATTAACTATATACAATATCTCTTTCCAACCAAAAAAAAAAGAAGAAAAGAATAAGAAAAAACTCAAAACTCTTATATCAGTGTTTGGCCAAATTTTCAAATTTTTACTTAAAGATAAATTTTTAAATTTTCGAAAATTTAAAAAACTTTAAAAAGTTACTTTTCAAAATTTTCATTCAGATTACTCACAAAACTTTAAAAACAATTCAAAATTATATTCATGTCCAAACACAAATCTAATTTTCTTTTGAAAAAATATTTCACTGTTTTCGGAATTATACAATTCTTATGTCCAAACGTCCACTAAGTTTATTCTTCATCAGTGAAATTCATTAATTTGCTTTATAATCCCCAAGAGTGCAATTTCAAATTTTATTTGATTAGAAAATATCCCAATTTCCACATGTTTGAAAGCTTTACGCTGAGAACAACAAACCTTAAAAGTCAACAATCATCAATAAATAAAGACAAAATTGAAGCTTTTTCCAAGTTGCTTCAGTAAACTGTAACGAAGTTGACTGCTTTGCTTGACTAGTTTGATCCCATTGCAACAATAATTGTAATATTTGAAGTATAAATCATTCTTCAGAGATGTTTTCCTTGCTGATATCTCCTTCTCCTTTAGTTCAAGATTTAGCAGGAAATCAATGGAGAAAACCAACTTTAGAACAAGATATTTCTTTCTCATCTGCACATTTCTTAGTACTAGAATTTATGTCTGTAGTGCTGCAGGAAGTGATTTTTATTGCTTGAAATCAATAAAAGATTCATTACAAGACCCTTTCAATAATTTGGACAGTTGGGATTTCAGCAATGTTACAGAAGGCATCATCTGTAGTTTTTCAGGAATTAATTGTTGGCATGTTAATGAGAATAAGGTATTGAGCATCACACTTTCAAACTATGGATTAATTGGTGAGTTTCCTCGAGGCATTCAATATTGCACTAGCTTGACTGGCTTAAACATGTCAAACAACAACTTGTATGGAAATATCCCTTCTGATATTTCAGTGATACTTGATTATGTGACAACACTTGATCTATCAAATAACGCATTTTCCGGCAATATACCACCTGATATAGTTAACTGTTCATACCTTAATGTTCTGAGGTTGGACAATAATAATTTAGAAGGTGAAATTCCAAGTAGAATAGGCTCTTTATTTCGCCTTAGCACATTTAGTGTAGCCAACAATTACTTGACTGGGGCAGTGCCATTGTTTGTTAATGAACAAATCACAGCTAAAAGTTTTGAAAACAATCCAGAGCTTTGTGGGAAGCCTTTGAAAGGATGTGAGAATTCTTGGATATGGAAACATATCGATCGTGCTTCGTTTATCAAAGCGTTTGTCGTTGGTTGGGTACTTTTCTTTTCCTTGGTTGTAGTCCTTCTTTTATTTCAATTTCCAAAAAAGATAGTTTCATTCAACAAATGGAAACTGAGGGCAAATGAGCATTTTACTTCAGTAAGCGATTCACGGGGTGGAGAGGACTTAAGCAGCAACCAGAAGGTAAAGATCCTGTTAAAATTCTAGCTTTTCCCCTGCATTAGTTAAGTTCCAATTTTTTGCTAGCGTCGCGTATAGACTGCCACTTTACATTCAATGAACAAATGTGATAGCAGTAAGTTTTTCTGTTCTGTATGTTACAGATACTAAGGCTGGAGAAGTTTGTTACTCGAATGAGTTTTGGGGAGCTGGAAAAAGCAACTTCTGGTTTTAGTGAAAACCATTTAGTAGGAAATGGAATGTTGGGCAAAGTGTACAAAGCAATTCTACCAAATGGATGGACACTTGCCATCAAGAAGCTCAATGAATGGGAGAATTTGGAGGACGAGTTTGTCTCTGAGATAACAACTCTCGGTGGCCTGAGACATCGGAACCTATTGCCTCTTATAGGTTTCTGTGCTGAAAAAGAAAAAAGATTTCTTGTTTACAAATATATGCCTAATGGAAGTCTTCATGAATGGCTGCACTCGACGGGAGATAAGGTCGAGATTTTGGATTTCCCTCTGAGAGTTAAACTTGCACTTGGGATAGCAAAAGGTCTGGCTTGGCTTCATCATGGGTACGAATTACACGTTACACACGGGAGCATAAGCACACGGTGTATCTTGCTAGATCAAAATTTTGAACCTAAGATATCCAATTTTTGGGAAGCCAAGTTTTGGAGTAAGAATGACACTGCATTAAGTTGGAGTCTTTTCCCAGTAGTTGAATATTCAGGTTTAGGTTCTTACAAGCAAGATATATATTGCTTTGGCGTTGTGCTTCTCGAGCTTGTAACTGGGAAGGAACCACATGAACTGACCAGCTCGAGAAATCTATTTGATCATTCGCCTTGTCTACTTGATGCAGATAGAGATTTACTTGGAAAAGGAGTCGACGATTTAATCCTCCAATTTCTTGAATTAGCTTGTAACTGTGTGAAGTTCTTTCCTAATGAAAGGCCAACAATGCTGGAAGTGTATGACATATTGAGGACAATTTCTCAGGGTCGAACAGGCTGGATACGAAATATACCCTCATCAACTCAGATTTCAAGTCTATATGACTAGTGCTGAGGAGAATCTGTATGTACTTATAATATTGGAAAAGAACATGGATAGCTTCTGAAAGAATAGAAGACTGATCCTGCATTGGCATAGTTAAAATTTGAAAATTGAAAAAGCATGAAACATAAACCTGTAGACAATCTAAAGATGATCAGTAACATATAGATGCTTACTACATTGATTCATTACTTCTGTACTAATTAAAGTCATTGCCATTATATTTCTGAAACTTGTTTCTGTTAGCATAAGGTTTAGCCTAGTATTTAAGCGAGTTAATGAAAGAGTATGCTTAGCTACATTAAAATTATACAATGAAAGTAAGTATCATAAACATTCTGAGATAAGATTGCAGAATGGCATCACATTGCAGAAAGAAACAAGTTCCCATTTTATAACGAAGGACATGGAGAGCCACATGTCAATAAATAAAAGCCTCAAATAACAAGACTCAAAATAAGGTTCTTGTATACGGTTAAAATCGGGTATGACAGATTTTATAGGCATGAGGAACCCCCTCGAAGGTGAGCTCATAACGAATCTGGCTCGAGGTCGACATCATAGTATAAAATGTATAGATCGAAGCATCCGCTGAAGATCGAAACTGGGCATGGCCGACTTCGAGCAAGGCATAGTAACAGAATGACGAGATAGTAGCAACCGACCGAAGATCTCGGCGAAAATCCCGGAATGGATCGAATCAAGCGTTATTAGAGTTGTACGTTATCTAGGATTCCTCTACTACATAAAGAGGGACCCCATTCATTTGTAAACACATTACATTCACTGCTAAAATAATATACACGCTGCTCTCTATTTACTTATTATTCACTATTGTTCTTTACTGTTCTTATTGCTTGATCTCGAGATTACCCCGAATCAAGGTCGATACGTGGCTACAACACTGGTTTGGTTTATTTTGTCCTTCAATTTATCTATTTTATTCATCACTTATCAATTGGTATTGAATCAGCTCACGTATCCTTAAAATCATAATACAAGTTTAATTATTACTCGAATTTCGAGGTAAACAGTTTGACACTTACCGTGGGGCTAAGGATAATAGTGATTGTTCAGTACTTATTCTGGTAAAACACACCACTTTACGCTTGTCTTTGTCAAGAATTTTTCCTTTTAGGTTGAAACATGTCAAACTCACAAAATGCATCCACATACGGTGACAATGGCTTCAGACTTCATGGGGAAAACGAAAAATGTGATTGCTCCGGGAATCGAGGTGGCACAGGTTGATCTCGGAGGAACACCGCCCATCAACCCAACCGACGTCAGTTCGCACGTTTAATTGTATAAATGCACTGTAAATTCTTTGTGGCAGCTCACATCCATTGTAACTGCTCTAGAAGATGATAAGGACAATAAGTATAAAAGAAATGATTTGGGCAAGTATCAAAAAAACGATTCTTAATAAATGATTTTTGCCTTTGGTTACTTGGAAAACAGGTGTATTATAATAGATCAAAGCCGACCCCAACTAGTTGAGACTGGAGCGTATTTATTGTTGTGTTACAAAAGATAAAATACACTATACTGATTGTGGGTGAATAAGTTAAATACCTAATACAATGATGTGGTGGTGAATTTTATTGCAGCATTGGGAGTTTAGGCAAGGATTTTCAAGAAGCAGGGGTGCAAAATGTGACAGTGAGATCAATTATATTTAAGAACACACAAAATGGTGTGAGGATTAAAACATGGGGCAGACCAAGTAGTGGCTTTGTAAAGACTCTGCTTTTCCAACATGCTACAATGACTGACGTCCAAAATCCAATTGTTATTGATTAGAATTATTGTCCATATAACAAAAATTGTCCCGGCCAGGTATGAAGTTTAATGTAACTATTATCAATTAAGTTGGCGCTACATTTGCCAAATATTTCTTGATTTTCTTGATCCATAGGTGTCAGGTGTGTCGATTAGTGATGTTACATATCAAGATATACATGGAAGTTCAGCAACGCGAGTCACGATGAAATTTGATTGCAGTAAAACAAATCCATGCTGAGGACTAAAACTGGAAGATGTATATAAGAATCTTCTTGTGTTAATGCTGCAGGAACAACTTCTGGTGTAATTCAGCCAACAACTTGTTTATTCAAGAAAAAGGGTTCTTTTCCTTTTTTTTTTTTAGTATATTTAGCTTTTAATTTAGACAAGAGAGCCAGCTTGCTTGAGCCTGTGGTGTGACTGGAATCGCCTGGCCTAGCAATGTAATTGAATATCTTTCTCCTTTGTTCCATTACAAGTGTCAATTAAATGCTAATTAATTGTCACAGCTAGCAAACTAAAATGTTCAATATTAATGTCTGAACTTTCTATAGGTTCCAGTAATCTTATTAGTTCTGTAAAAGCATGTAGTTCTGTGTGCTCAAGGCTATTTTCAGCGACTGGCACTGTCGGATCACTAAGGCCGACTTATGTCCCTGCTCGACAGGTGGATCTTGCAGCCAAGCTCCCTTCTGCCTTTGCACTCTTGGGCCAATCTTCGTCCCGCTCGAGGAAAACTTTGCAAGCCTCGGTTACCTTTTGGGAGGCCTACACCTCATATAAACTGTCTACCTGAGATTTTCGTCCCTTGGTCCGTTGGTCCTAACACAAGGTTAGAATTCTAACACTTCCTCACTGATGACTCGGGCCCCCTGGAAGGAGGTCGTATGAGGTGATAATCTCATGTACGATTTTGTAGAGTGGCAGTAAGAGTGACTTAGCTGTCAACTTTCCACTATCACTCCAAAAAACCAAACTCCGCCTTACATAATTTTGCTAGAGTACGATTAACCTCTGGATTTGAAATCACTGCTAATATAACCGGTATTGGCTATAATGTACAAGAATATTATGTAGTCTTAGTAAGAGGGAGAAGTGTTAAGGATTTACCGAGTGTGAGCACTCTCAGAAATTGCCTATAATTTCCCCCCGGGATTCCCCCGAAGAGGCCTTTCAAAACACTGATAACAATATGGATTTGTAAAGATTAATACAAAGTAGAAGTAAAGCAGCCAATGAACTATGCATGGTATTTGGAATGTAGCCTAACTATACAGGGGAAAAGCTAAAAAATTAGCAGAATTTTTACCTTGTGGTTGCTGCTCAATGACCTCAGCTTCCATTTGTTCACAGAGAATATTATCTTCTTGATAGTCTTTGTAGGAAATTGAAAAAAGAGAAAGACTACAACAAAAGTAGCCAACCAATCACAAACTCTTCGATGAATGAATAAATATCTTTCCACTTATCCTCTGAAATATCCTCACATTTATTCAAGGGCTCCCCACAAAGCCCTGAATTGTTGGCTACACTGAACGTCTTAAGGCGAACCAAATCGCCTATTCTGCTTCAATTTCACCTTCTAGATTATTGTTTTCCAACTTTAGAACGTTAAGGTAGGCACAATTGACAGGGTTGCTCAGCTGGGCGAATTAAATTTATAAGACTTTTGAACACTTAAAGCAATTTATAAGACAAAAGCGTTAAGATTGGTGTAAAAAAGACACTTTCATTGTTAGTGTTTAATATTTACAACTAGGTTTTAAAAAAATCCCAAACTTTTACAATTATCACAACTGCCCCAAATGGGCCCCACCCTCTCTAAAAAACGGAAACCTTCCCCAGCTCCCATTCCCGCTCCCAGCTGTTGATACCCAATTTTTTCTCAAATTATTTTTTAATTTGCATTTATACCTTCAAAATCAGGCTTTCATAGCAATTGGTATTTTTCTATATTTTTCTCATATTTTTGTTAATTTATCCAGTATTTTATTTCTAATAATCAATTACAAAATTACATTACAAAAGATTTCAAAAATATTTCTTGACTTAATGTATTATTTTGGTCCTATTAAGACAAAATTCTTTCACAATTAGCCAAATTGGCACTCTTTGACTGTAGTTGTAATAACTTTGCAATTATAGCCTAATAATGTATTTTATGCTATTTTATCCAATGATTAGTCATTTATATTTTTAAAATACTAATTAATCATTTTAATTTAATTTACTAAGCATCAATTTCATCTTTACAATTATCAGCTATTTTATAAATTATTTTTATTAATTTTAGTTGGGTATTTAACAATTAGCCCTTTTTAGTTAAATTCTAGCCTAAATTAATCTTGGTCCCTAACCCAATTAAACTAGCCCACACCCCCCAAGCCCAATACAATATCCTACTCGGTCCAACCCCAAACCAATCTGAGCCGTTGATCAAATTAGATCAACGACCTAGATTTTTGTTACCATAATTAAACCTACCTAACCCCCCTGACCCCCTCTCATTCTCACCGTTTCTCATCTCTCTACTCTCTCTCTCTCTCTCTAGTCTCTTCTAGAGACTTCCTGTTTCTTCAGGTTCCGATGGATCTCTTCATCTTCTTCGGCCATCCCTTCGCCGGAGACCTTGAAACCTTCACCATCCTCATGCCTCCTGTGGTTCCCTCACGCCGGTGTTTGCCATCTCTAAGGTCTTCAAGAGACCTGGGTTGAATCCTCCTACCCCCTGGGCCTTGCTCACCATTCTCCGGCCACCTCCGGCCGTTCGAGTAAGATCTATAACTTATGGGTTTAAACCAGTAACATTTTTTGAGGTTTCTCTCATCTTTCTGGGTTCTCTTTGAAACCCTAATGCTTAAATTCCCTGATTCTTTTAGATCTATGATAGATCTGTGTATATTTTAAGTTATTTTGATGTTTCTCAAAGATTTTCAGATGTTCTCTCAAAATGACTCTTCGTTTTCAACTAGGGTTTCATGACCCCTTCTTTAAACGGTTTGCCTACGATTTTTTATTCTTCTTCTAAGATTTCTACTGTGTTTAGCAATTTATTGGAGTCTCTCTTTACCTGTGTTGAAAACCCTAATTTCTAGTCCTAAACCCTAGTGCCTGATTTTGTCTGTGATGATATTACTTGCATATGTGTCTGTGTTTATGGAGCTTTGTGATTCGCTCATGCTTTACCTTATGGTGTTCATATATGTCTCTGATTTTCTTGCTTCTTCTGCTTACATCCATGTTTACCCTGTGATACATATGAATCCCTAACTTCGTATGGTTTTACTCTACTATGATTACTAGGGTTTCAGATTTCTTGAACATTGTTTATTTAATTCATGTTATTTTCCTTTAGTTAATATCATTCTTGTTTGAGTCATTGATTCCCCGGGATTGGTGTCCTTCACTGATCTCCTAGGGTAATACGTTACTGATTTTGATCCATGAGTTATTCACTTGTCTTATTTGATTAATTCTACTGTCTAATCGATTCTTAATTAGATTTTCTGAACCTAGGCTAATTACTTGTTCTATATGCTGAAATATTTTTCATGTGTGTGGTATTCTAGTCATACATGATACATTTCCCTAATTAATGCTAACTTCCAGTAATCTGAACCTCACTTGAGGGTTTCCTGTTAATTTCCATCCTTCCCTACCTTATTT
Organism: Nicotiana knightiana; assembly: GCA_005239525.1. NCBI lineage: Eukaryota > Viridiplantae > Streptophyta > Magnoliopsida > Solanales > Solanaceae > Nicotiana > Nicotiana knightiana. Next base: position 39,718 of record ML413817.1, read on the forward strand.
TTCGTAGTTAATTACGTTGTCAAGCTGATTCTTAAACATTCCTTAATTAGAGTTTGTTGAACCTATACTCTATTATATACTGTATATTTGTGCTATGCTAAATTGTTTCTTTATATGTTAATTCATCCTCATATGGTTTCATTCCTTATTTGGCATTGCTTATTACCATTTGAATCTTAAACTCCTTGATTAAAGGAAGTCATCACAACTGACCTGATTCTAATTCGTATATTTCTATAATTATTGTTGAATTATTATTTTTTACCTTATTCCTTCTGCCTGTTTTAAAACTATAAGTACCCTAATGTCTCATTAACAAAGGACGAACACTAGGGTTCAAAAACTATCCATTACACTAAAAGAATCTCTGCTCTCTCTCTCTCTCTCTCTCTTGTGCTATTTGCTATTATCTAATTGTTAGCCGGCTGCAAGCCAAGGCTAACCATTGTGCTCTCTCTCTCTCTCTTGTTCTTTTCATTCTGCTTCCTCTCCTCTTCACTGGTATGTCCTAGTTCAAATTCAAAGCACCAACAACAATATGATTCTCTATTTGTTTCAGTTCTTACTGTTTCTGGTTTGCTTCTATTTGTGGTTCTTTTGCGAAACCTGTAATTAAAATACATCACTAGCATGCTATTATGTCTTCCCTTTCCTTTGAACTAGTATACCCTCTTTATGTGTGTTTCTGAGCATGACCTACCAACTGTTTCCTACTTGTTGTATATTTACCCCAAATCCCTATCACCCCTCTATGTGGTTCTTCATGTCTGGTTTTGTGACTATGCCAGTATCGACAGTTTCTGAGCATGTTTAAACCAGTCCTATATCTTTGCTGGGTTATTGTGTTTGCAGTTAAATGTTCTATGTGTCCCACCCTCAGTGTCCTTGATTGTCGTGGTTGAACCTACCTTGGTTCTGTGTGCTTTGGCTATGTATGAACTCATTTTTTGATGTTGTGTGTAGACTGTTGCTTATTACTATACTCTCTTTTCAAAATATGTTTTACTAAACAGACTCTCCGGTTTATGAAAATTTTCAACTAAATCTCTTTCAAAACCTTTTCAAAACTCATCCCTTGCACTTCGCTTTATTCCTAGATTCTTAAGTTCCGCCCCTTCAGTGTGAGCACTGCTTTGGGAACCTCTTGAATTCCCTCTGAACTCTGACACACTGAGGCTGGTATTTCCACACTGCACATGTTTAATGGTTACTAAATTTGGATGTGAGCATTGCCCCGGGAGCCCTTGAGTTCCTTAGGGAACTTTGACACACCTGAACTGTGAAAAGGCTATGAATACCATATGGAATAAGTTTTGGAGGATTTAGGCCTGAGTGGAGGCTCCCTATAGAATAACTTCTTATTTTCTACTTTGTTTATGTAATTGATAATTCCTGGCTTGTAATAATCTGTAAACAACTCATGGGGGCTGGATAGTGAAATGGGAGGGGTAACTACGCATGCTTAGTTATTACAAGGGTAGAAACCATGTTTTAAGCTTTATTTCTTATCTGCGCAATAGAAATCATGTGTAGGTTCACATCCATGCATTAAAAATCCTGCTCTTTAGGTCCCATGTAAACTGTTTCAGCATCATGTTTCAGTACTGTCATTCATCACATAGAAAAATCTGTGATAGGGTAAATAACGTTAATAATTGGTATCTTCTGCAATCATGTTTCATATTGCTATGCGCACTTAGAAATCATGTCCCTAGGATAACACTAACAAAATGTACTCTTGCTATTCTTGAAATGGTGCATAATGTTGTGATTCTATGTGCATTTAGAAATCCTGTTTAGGTTATTATGCATCATGCTGCATTAGATATCATGCTATAGGATCGTACTCATTTAACTGCACTTAGTCTAAATATAGATACCTAAAACAGTCCCCCTATTCTAAACAATTGGTAATTAGTCCTTGCACATCTTCAACACCTAGAATTGCATGTTATTAGCTATAAACAACCTAGAGTCGTTAACAAATCTGAATAACTGTTGCATGTTATCCTACACCTAGGCAAGCCTTAGGTATTCAACTTTAAAAAATAAAACCCGAACTGTCCTTTGTGATTATTGTTCAACTGTCAGCGTGCTTAAAATCAGTAGGCAAGCCTGATTAGGACTTCCTCGCTGAATTATGTAATAAATCTGACTTTGCTATTATCACTTAGACACCATGCGTAGGATCTGAATCTGGACCTTAATTGTGTATGAGACATGCTGTTTATGTGCATTGTTTGTGGAGGTCTTTGAGCCCTTTCCTATTTATGTGCTACCCCTTATCTGCAGTCATACTTGTTTATTATATGTCGCCTTAGCATTTTCACCTTTAAAACCTGAGGGTCTGCCTAGCACCTCCTTTAGGATAGGAGTCCTAATTTCCTCGGGGACTGATAGGAAGGGACGGGTAACGACATGCAATAGAGGTCGAGACCAACACTCGATTTAGTTACTTTCACGGGGTGGGAAAGGGTAGAATACGGATATGATGACCGGTGCGCTAATACCACGTGTAGCCCCTCTTCGAGGAGTGATTATCGGGTATTGCATTGATGTGATCCATATTATTATAAACCTAGGATACCTTTTATATACTTAGATCGTAATCCTTTCAAAATCTAATCTTCTTTACTATTTTCAAACATCTGAATGCTTAAGACTTAAATCCCCTCTTATTTGAGCCTTTATTTGTTTGTTTGCTAAGCCGTACAAATTCACATAAACCATTTGGCCGGGAACCACACTTGTGGATCCTGAGGGGTGCCTAACACCTTCCCCTTAGGATAATTTCAAGCCCTTACCCAATCTCTGGTTAGTAATGTAGTTGTAATTGAACCCCTTAGGTGCCCTAACGCACNTCTTTACTATTTTCAAACATCTGAATGCTTAAGACTTAAATCCCCTCTTATTTGAGCCTTTATTTGTTTGTTTGCTAAGCCGTACAAATTCACATAAACCATTTGGCCGGTAACCACACTTGTGGATCCTGAGAGTGCCTAACACCTTCCCTTTAGGATAATTTCAAGCCCTTACCCAATCTCTGATTAGTAACGTATTTGTAATTGAACCCCTTAGGTGCCCTAACGCACCGTTAAAATCGTTAGGTGGCGACTCTTCAAAATATGCAAACCCCTTTCCCAAAAGGAACGAGTTGTCTCAACCAATGTCATAACCCATTTCAACCGGCCTCGAAAAGAGCGCTTGGGAATAAAGGGGGGCGCGACAGCATGACAACTCTGCTAGGGATATCCAGGCTTACCATTTCAAATTGTTTCGTGCATTTGTGCCTTTATTTTTGTTTAAATACTTTCACCCTTTCCTCTTCCCTTTACATGCAATTAATTGTTTACTTTAGGTATTTACTTTTCCTCAAAGGAGAAACGGACATGTCTCTTTGTTTTCTTTTGTAACTGCTTTAAATCATTACTGTTGTTTTTACCGCTTTCTTTAAGGTGCAAATACGTGACAAATTGTTTTAATACTTATTATTGCATAATCATTCTCAACATTCATACTCCACTCGTGCTAAACAAAATACTATAGCAATGCTTGATGAGTGGTTGCGCTCTTCCTATATTATTACCCACTAAATTCGGAAAGGCTTATTAACGGTAAAACTAGTCGATCAGCGGTGCAGTTGACGGTTCCGTGCATTTCCCCCTTGAGTTGACAACTCAAGGGTACCGGTCTAAAACCCCATAGAAACCTTACTCTGTTGCACTATTGCATGCATCATGGTCAGACCTAGTCGAGCTAAAGTATCGTCCGCATGATAGCTTTTAAGATAGCCTTATCCAAAAGTCCACCGGGTTTCCCTAAACCCAAAAGGACGCCCTCACGTTCTATGCATTTATTTGGAGAACTAAATGCTTCCTGCTAATTATTGACGTTAAATAGTCGAGTCCGGCGGGGGTAAGGACCTAACCTTATTTGCTTTGCAGAAAAATGAGGCACGAAGTCCCCAGATTCGGCATGGTCTCCAATATCCACCCACCTGTTGCTGGGACTTCGCGAGCTGGGAAAACTGTACGAGAAAAGAAAGAATGCCGAGTCTGGGAAGGTCCTTCTGGGACCAAGTAGATAGGAGTGTCTTTATTTTTCTCTATCAATGTAATAAGTCCAATGACCATTAATGACTTTTATTTTTCGTCTATGGTTTTGGGATTTGTCTACTTTTCTTACCAATAAAATGAGGCATTTAGAATTTTAAGTTCTCCCTATCAATTTGTCGCTAGGCCTACCTCGGGCACAAAGAGGTTCCCAACTTAGGACGCACTTTACATTTCCGCATTATGTGTTTAAATACCACAGTATTCTTTTTCATAATCCTCACTGACTTGGTTACCATTTTGTTTATATTTATTTATTTTCTTTATTATTCCCCTCCCCAAAGGTTAGTTCGTGCATTTTGGCATCGTCATCATCTCACACAAGATCCAGGGCCTGACAAGCCTCGGTGTAGCAAGGCTAAAACAAGTATTATTTACTATTTTATTTACTAAATGATTTTCCTTTTCCTGTATTTTTCAATTTCTACAATAAGATCTTCAATGTTCAAAACAGCTATTCAATTCATCAAATCATCTTCTAAATTTCTCTTACGAATCCGATATTTATTGCTATTGTTTTCTCTCATTACTTTATTTATACATCATTACTATTACTTGTCTTGATGAACCATGACTGTGGCATGCAATGAGACAATGCAACAAACGGACATTGATTCAGACGAAGACGACATACTTGACGAGATTGTCAAAGAAGTTGAGAACTTTGTGAACATACATAAGTCCAACCTGGACGAGACCGAAATTATCAACCTAGGAGATTCAAAAAATGTCAAGGAGAGTCGCATCAACATTCATTTGTCACCATCAGAAAAGAAAGAATACACAAAGTTTCTAAAAGAGTATGAAGATGTATTTGCGTGGTCGTATGATGACATGACTGGTCTAAGTACGTCTATTGTGTCTCACAAACTACCAACCAATCCAACGAGTCCATCGGTGAAACAAAAGCTCAGAAAGTTCAAACCCGACATAAGTTTGAAAATCAAATAAGAAGTTACCAAGCAGATCAACGCCAAAGTTCTCCGGGTAGTGGAGTACCCGACATGGTTAGCCAACATTGTACCTGTGCCGAAGAAAGACGGGAAGGTTAGGGTCTGCATCGACTACCGGGATCTCAATCGGGCCAGTCCGAAAGATGACTTCTCCTTACCAAATATACACATTCTGATTGACAACTGCGCCAAGCATGAATTCCAGTCCTTCATGGATTGCTTCGTTGGTTATCACCAGATTTGGATGGATGAGGAAAATGCTGAGAAAACGCCGTTCATTATGCCATGGGGAGTATACTGTTACAAGATGTAGCCAAGGGGAAGTTCTATCCCAAATGGCAAGGTTCGTACATGGTTCATAGAGTGCTGATAGGAGGAGCACTCATACTTGCAGAAATGGACGGAGAAGTTTGGCCGAAACCAATCAATTCAGATGCAGTCAAGCGCTACTATGTGTAATCTTTATGCTTTCTCAGTGATGTAAATTGAACTACGCCTGACCTGATTCCCGTTTAAGAGGGGATACGTAGGCATCCCTATGGTTTCGGTCACAATTCAATTAAAGTCTATTTTTTCTCCGAAATTGGAAACTGGGGCAGAATTTTGAGGAGGACCCTCAAAATTCTGAAGCGAGCAGCAGTCCACAAGCATTCACCCAGCCAACTGGGGAAGAATTTTGAGGAGGACTCTCAAAATTCTGAAGCAAGTTCAGCCAATCGCCGCACGAGCAGCAGTCAGAGGTGTCCACCCAACAAACTGGGGAAGAATTTTTAGGAGGGCCCTCAAAATTCCGCAACAGGAGAGGTTGCAATGTCTCGAACCGTGTCATGTCGTCGGTTCATCTAAAACTATTTTAGATTATATATTATACTTTCACAAAATCATGCATTTATTTTTTTTGAAACAGCTTGTTTAGCGAACGCTACCCCAATGATACAGACAGTAACATCATGATCAAGCAAACGACCCAAGCAGAGCCAGCGGGAATGCGAACTAACCTTCCCCCTTTACAAAACTCACGATCTTTCTTTGGATGCAGGCACAAAAATTGCAAAAGCCCCAAGACATATTATCCACTCAAAGGACAAACATCGTTCCTCAAACCTGTCGCACATGCCAACATTTATTATCAGCACAAACGATGCTTCATTATCACAATGCTCTACCACAATTTAACACCAGCTAAGAATTTCTGTTGTCCTTCCTTTAATCTTGCATAAGGCTACTGTCACGACCCCAGTTCGCCCTCCGTGAACATGTCGTGACGGCACCTAGTCCCTATGACTAGGTAAGCCTAACAATGCGTAATAACAACATAATTGCGAAAATAAGTAAATAAAAGAAAGCTGAACACTCTAAGAGAAAGACTATATATAAATGCCACTTGGCATATACAACTCAAAACAATATGGCAATCTACACCATCACCCCAAAACCCGGAAACTCACGGGAACCACAGGCTAACAAAACATAATACACTGCTCTAAGTCCAGAATGTCTATACAAATGTAAAGAAGGATAAACTTTTCACAAAAAAAAAAACTGGAATAAGATAGAGACTCCTGGTCTGCAGACGTGGAAGATGTACCTCGAAGTCTCTGCTGTATCTCTCAACCTCGGGGATAGTGCGCCTGAGTGGAGGTACCTGGATCTGCACATGAAAAACATGCGCAGGGAAGGGCATGAGTACACCACAACGGTACTCAGTAAGTGCCAAGCCTAACCTCGGTCGAGTAGTGACGAGGAAGGTCAGGGCCCTACTGAGGTTAAACAATATAATAGGAATTTACAGTATGAAAGACAGACAGAAATAATGAATACAACCGTGAAATAAGATAGGCCAAACAAGACAATAACTAAACACAAGAACAGAATAAACCCGGAATATGTACAACATAACAACAATGGTGACAATGAGGATCTCCCAGGATACCGTCCTGTAGTCCTTTTCTCAACTGTCCGGTGGACCTCCCGGGATACCGTCCCGTAGTCCTTTTCTCAACTGTCCAGTGGATCTCCCGGGATATCGTCCCATAGTCCATCATATGTATATCCGAAGGTTCTCCAGGGATACCGTCCCGTAGTCCTTTTCTCAACTGTACAGTTGATCTCCCGGGATACCGTCCCGTAGTCCATTATATGTATATCCGAAGGATCTCCCGGGATACCGTCCCGTAGTCCATTTCTCAACTATCCAGTGGATCTCCCGGGATACCGTCCCGTAGTCCAACTATCAATGTGCGGGGGATCTCCCGGGATACCGTCCCGTAGTCCCAAAGTAAATATGTAGGGGGATCTTCTGGGATACCGTCCCGTAGTCCCAAAGTAAATATGCAGGGGGATCTCCCGGGATACCGTCCCGTAGCCCCAAAGTAAATATGCAGGGGGATCTCCCGGGATACCGTCCTGTAGTCCCAAAGTAAATACGCAGCCACAAAAAGAAGACATTCAGAATTAGAGTGCAAAAATACAAGGAAACAATCGAATTCTAGCCTAACATGCTTCACGTAGTACAATTAAAGCAATTTAAGCGAATAGGCAATTTAGGGCATTAGGCATGATTTTCTAAGCTAACATAGATTATAGTTGCAATTAGAATAAAACAGGTAAGAAAGAAACTCATGCTAAATATTTAAAGTAAAATCGAATTTTCAACAATTAGCACAAGTATGCGCTTGTCACCTCACGTACAAGGCATTCAATTACCAAATATCACATCCTAAGGGGTAAGTACCCCGCACAATGTTAGACAAGCCACTTACCTCGAACCGGCTCAATGTCAACTTGAAACCACACGTTTGCCACGAGTATCCGACTCCAAATGGACCAAATCTATACAATTCAATTACATATCATAAATAACATCTCGTGCAACAGATTATACTGTTTAATTCAAGCTAAAGCGCGAATTTATGTAAAATGACCAAAATGCCCCTCGGGCCCACGACTCGGAATCGGGTAAAAGTCATATTTTCCGGACACCCATTCACTCACGAACTCATTTAACTAGAAACAATCGAAATTCGATGCCAAAAACCTCGCAATTTTCCAGAATTTTGGATTGGGAAATCTCATCCCTTTCCTATGGGTTTTCCCCTATTTTTGATAATTAAACTAAAGAAAACAACGAGAATTAATGGTCTAACAATGAATTAGGGTTAGGAAATGTTACCTATGATCCTCCTCTTTGAAATCCATAGAAAATCGCCAATCCTAGAGCCCTCACACGATTTTTGGATATATGAACCCAACTCTCGGATTGTTGGAATAAAATACCCAGGCAATCCGCACCTGCAGACTCGATCACCGCACCTGTGGAAAAAGCATCGCAGGTGCGGAAGTCACTTAAATGCACAGGGGCCGCACCTGCAGTCATTTGGTCGGGCCTGCGGAACCCAGGTCGCACCTGCGACCACTGGGCCAAGATTCCCCTATCGCACCTACGATCAAGGCCACCGCACCTGCGGAAAAAACCTTCGCAGGTGCGAAGACACCAGAAGGTGTCTGGTTCAACAGCAACAATTCCAAATTATCACCCGTTAAGCATCCGAATAACCCCGAGGCCCCCGGGACCTCAACCAAAACCACCAACAAACTCTAACACCTCATTCGAACTAGGTCGAGCCTTAAAAACACGTCTCATAACATCAAAATCATCGTTTATGCAAATATTCAAGCCTAGGAACTTAAGAAATTCTAGAATTCACATCCGATGCCGAAACACGTCTAAACCTATTCGAATGACCTCAAATTTTGCACACACATCCCAAATGACATGACGGAACTACTGTAACTTCCGGGATTCCATTCCAACCCTCGGATAAAAAATTCACTATCGGACCGGAAACTTCAAAAATTCAAACTTCGGCATTTCAAGCCTAAATGAGCTACGGGCTTCTAAAATACATTCCGAACACGCTCCCAACCCCGAAATCACCTAACGGAGCTAAAAAAACCATCATATTTCCATTCCGAGGCCGCCTTCACACTGCTCTGACAATGGGAAACTTTCCAACACTTAAGCTCTCATTTAGGGACTAATTGTCCCAAAACACTCCGAAACTCAAAATCGAACGTCCCGACAATTCAATTAACTAGAAATAGACTCGGGGAAAACAGTTAACAGGGGATCAGGGCATTAATTCTTAAGACGACCGGTCGAGTCGTCACATCCTCCTACACTTAAAAATTCGTTCATCCTCGAACGAGCATAAAGACATACCTGAAGTAGTGAAAAGATGAGGGTAACTGCTGCGCATATCCTGCTCGGTCTCCCAGGTCGCCTCCTCGGCTGGTTGACCCCACTACTGAACCATTACTGAAGCAATGTTCTTCGACCTGAGCTTTCTGACCTGCCTGTCCAATATAGCTACCGGCTCCTCAATATATGATAGATCCTTGTTCAAATGGACTGAGCTGAAATCCAAGACATGAGATGGGTCACCGCGATACCTCCGGAGCATCGAAACATGAAATACCAGATGAAATCCTGCCAAGCTGGGAGGTAAGGCAAGCTCATAAGCAACCTCCCCAACACGCCTCAATATCTCGTAAGGGCCAATAAACCTCGGACTCAACTTCCCTTTCTTCCCAAATCTCATAATGCCCTTCATAGGCGAAACCCGAAGCAGAACCCGCTCTCCGACCATATATGAAACATCACGAACCTTTCGGTCCGCGTAACTCTTTTGTCTGGACTGGGCTATACGGAGTCTATCCTGAATCACCTTGACCTTCTCCAATGCATCCTGAACCAACTCTGTGCCCAATAGCCTGGCCTCACCCGGCTCGAACCAACCCACCGGAGATCTGCACCTCCTACCATATAAAGCCTCATACGGCGCCATCTGAATGCTGGATTGATAACTGTTGTTGTAAGCAAACTCCGCCAATGGCAAGAACTGATCCCAAGACCCTCCAAACTCAATCACACACGCACAGAGCATATCCTCAAGAATCTGAATAGTGCGCTCGGACTGTCCGTCCGTCTGGGGGTGAAATGTTGTGCTCAACTCCACCCTGGTACCTAACTCCTGCCGAACGGCTCTCCAGAACCGCGAAGTGAACTGAGTACGTCTGTATGAAATAATAGAAACTGCAATACCATGTAGACGAACGATCTCCCGAATATAAATCTCCGCCAACCGCTCCGATGAATATGTAGTCAGTACCAGAATGAAATGGGCTGATTTGGTCAGCCGATCCACAATCACCCAAACAACATCATGATTCCTCAAAGTCCGAGGAAGTCCAACCACAAAGTCCATGGTGATCCGCTCCCACTTCCACTCTGGAAGCTCAATCTGCTGAAGTAACCCTCCCGGTCTCTGATGCTCACATTTGACCTGCTGACAGTTGAGGCACTTGGCTACAAACTCTGCTATATCCTTCTTCATTCTTCGCCACCAATAGTGCTGCCTCAAATCCTGATACATCTTCGCAGTACCCGGATGGATGGAATACCGCGAACTATGGGCCTCTGCTAAAATCAGCTCCCGAAGACCATCAACATTGGGCACACAAATCCGGCCCTGCATCCTCAATACCCCGTCATCTCCAATGGTCACATCTCTGGCATCACCATGCTGGACCGTGTCCTTGAGGACAAGTAAATGAGGATCATCATACTGCCGCTCCCTGATACGATCGAATAAGGAAGACCGAGAAACCACACAAGCTAATACCCGGCAAGGCTCAGAAAGATCCAATCTCACAAACTGACTGGCTAAGGACTGAACATCTAAGGCTAAAGGCCTCCCAGCTGCAGGAAAGTATGCTAAACTTCCTAAACTCTCCGCCCGGCGACTCAAGGAATCGGCCACCACATTGGCCTTCCCCGGGTGGTATAATATAGTGATGTCATAGTCCTTTAGCAACTCTAACCATCTACGCTGGCGCAAATTTAGATCCTTCTGCCTGAATANTGTCATGGACAGGGTAATTTTCTCATGTACCTTCAACTGTCTGGATGCGTAGGCAATCACCCTACCGTCCTGCATCAACACCGCTCCAAGGCCAACTTGCGAGGCATCACAATAAACTGTATAAGACCCCAAACCAGTAGGCAAGATCAAGACTGGGGCTGTAGTCAAAGCTGTCTTGAGCTTCTGAAAGCTCGCCTCACACTCCTCTGTCCACTGAAATGGAGCACCCTTCTGGGTCAATCTGGTCATAGGGGATGCAATCGATGAAAATCCCTCCACAAAATGGCGGTAGTAACCCACCAAGCCAAGGAAACTGCGAATCTCTGTAACTGAGGATGGCCTGGGCCAACTCTGCATGACCTCTACCTTGCCTAACAATGCCACAAAACTCAACCAAAACTCACATTTTGAGAACTTTGCATACAACTTCTTCTCTCTCAAGGTCTGAAGCACTGTCATCAGGTGCTTCTTATGATCTTCCCGACTCCGGGAGTAAACAAGGATATCATCTATGAAAACAATGACGAACGAGTGGGGATATGGCCTGAACACACTGTGCATCAAATGCATAAATGCTGCGGGGGCAGCCCGAATGACATAACTAGAAACTCGTAATGGCCATACCGAGTCCTGAAAGCAGTCTTCGGGATATCTGACTCTCGAATCTTCAACTTATGGTAACCTGAGCGCAAATCAATTTTATAAAATACATGTGCGCCCTGAAGCTAGTCAAATAGATCATCAATACGAGGCAAGGGATAATGGTTCTTCACTGTAACCTTGTTCAGCTGGCGATAATCAATACACATGCGCATAGAACCATCTTTCTTCTTCACAAATAAGATAGGAGCACCCCAATGTGAAACACTGGGTCGAATAAAACCCTTATCAAGAAATTCTTATAACTGATCCTTCAACTCCCTCAACTCAGGAGGAGCCATATGGTAAGGAGGAATGGAAATGGGCTGAGTGCCCAGCAACAAATCAATGCCAAAATCAATGTCTCTATCAGGCGGCATGCCCAGAAGACCAGCTGGAAACACATCGGGAAAATCCTGTACCACTGGGACTGAATCAACAGAAGGGGTATCAAGACTGATACCTCTCACATAAGCCAAATACGCGGCACACCCCTTCTCAACCATACGCTGAGCTCTAAGAAAAGAGATAACTCTACTGGGAGTGTGATATAAGGTACCACTCCACTCAACACGCGGAATACCTGGCATAGACAACGTCACGGTCTTGGCGTGAAAATCAAGATTAGCATAATGAGGTGACAACCAGTCCATGCCCAAGATAATATCAAAATCCACCATATCGAGTAACAACAAGTCCGCACTGGTCTCAAAACCACGAATAGTAACCAAACACGACCGATAAAACGCGGTCCACAACAAGAGAATCTCCCACAGGAGTAGAAACATAAACAGGAGAACCCAAAGAATCTCGGGCCATACCCAAATGCGAAGCAAAATAAGAAGACACATAAGAATACATGGAGATTGGATCGAATAGAACCGATGCATCTCTTTGACAAACCAGTATAATACCTATGATGACAGAATCAGAGGCAACAACCTAGGTACAAGCATGAATAGCATAATATCTGGCCTGGCCTCCCCCTCGAGGGTGACCTCTACCTCCCCGACCTCCGCCCCTAGCTGGCTGGGCAGGTGGGGTAGCAGCTTGAGCTGTGATCATGGCCTGAGAACTCTGCTGAGCACGTTGTGGCTGAAAAGTCTGTGAAGATGTACCCCTACCAAGCCTAGGGCAGTCCCTAACCACATGGCGTGTATCACCACACTCGAAACATGCTCTGGGAGGACGTGGTGGCTGTGACTGGCGAGGGCCAGGTCTGCTAGACTGACCCTTGAAAGCACCCCACGCAGGAGGCGTGCTAGAAACTAGAGGTGTATAATAAGGCTCTTGAGGCCTGGGCGGAGCTGGGGTACCGCTGGCTACTGGAAGAGCTGAATGAACTGGGCAGACCATATAATCCCTACCATGACGACCTGCTGCTCGGGTACGGGCACGAGAGTAGTGGCCCGACTCTCGAGACCTCTTGGCCTCCCTCTCCTCTCGCTCCCTAGCAAGCATACCCTTGATCCTCCTAGCAATGCTCACTACCTGCTGATAAGGAATGTCCATCTCCAACTCTCGAGCCATGCTAGATCTGATGGGTGGGATAACACCCTCGATGAACCGGCGAATCCTCTCGCGGAAAGTAGCAACCAAAGCCGGTGCATGCCTAGCCAATCTGGTGTAACAAATAGCATACTCTGAAACTGTCATGGCACCCTGGTGCAAATGCTCAAACTCTGCGCGGCTCTGAGGCACAAACTCTCTCAGGAACATATCTGAGAACTGGGTCCAGGTCAGTGAAGCAGCCTCGCCTGGACTGTCTAACTCATAGGTGCGCCACCAATCATAGGCGGCTCCGCGAAGATGGAAGGTAGTAAAGGAAACCCCACTAGATCCGGCTATGCCCATAGTGCGAAGAATACGGTGACACTCCTCTAGGAATCCCAAGGCATCATCTGATGCTAGTCCACTGAATACCAGAGGGTCATACTTCTTGAACCTCTCAAGTCTCCGCTGCTCGTCCTCTAAAGCAGCTGACCCATCCTCGGGCTGAGCTGGCACTACAGGCAGTACATGAATGATCTCTAGGACCTGCTCCACATGCACTCGCTGCTCAGGAGTGCGGGCGGCGGGAGTCTGTGCTCCTTCCCCGGCCTGAGATGTGGCTGCAGCAAGGGAAGCAACCCTTCCTGAGCTAGAGTGGTGTACATGGACATAAACTGAGCTAATGTCTCCTGAAGAGCTGGAGTAGTAGTGGAAATAGGCGAGTCAGGTGTCTGGACCTTGGCTGGATCTGCTGGTGGTACCTCGGCGGCAGCTCGTGCAGGTTCTCTCGCTGCACCATGTGCGCGTCCTCGGCCTCTACCCCGGCCCCGACCTCTAATGACTGTTGTAGTGGGCACGGGTGCCTGACCGTCCCGAGTAGCACGTGTCCTCACCATCTGTGAGAGAATAGAAAACAGAGGTTTAGAATTGATGCCAAAGATATTGCACGACAAGGAAATCAATGAAGTGAAGATTTTTCCTAAATAGTTACATAGCCTCTCGTAGATAAGTACAGGCGTCTCCGTACCGATCAGCGAGACTCTAATAAACTGGCATGTGTTTCGTGACTCCTATGAACCTAGTGCGCTCTGATACCAACTTGTCACGACCCCAGTTCGCCCTCCGTGAACATGTCGTGACGACACCTAGTCCCTATAACTAGGTAAGCCTAACAATGCGGAATAACAACATAATTGCGGAAATAAGTAAATAAAAAAAGCTGAACACTCTAAGAGAAAGATTGTATATAAACGCCACTTGGCATATAACACTAAAAACAATATGGCAATCTACAACATCACCCCAAAGCCCGGAAACTCATGGGAACCACAGGCTAACATAACATAATACACTGCTCTAACTCCAGAATGTCTATACAAGTGTAAGGAAGGATAAACTTTTCAGAAAAAAAAAAGCTGGAATAAGATAGAGACTCCTGGTCTGCGGACGCGGCAGATGTACCTCGAAGTCTCTGCTGTATCTCTCAACCTCGGGGATAGTGCGCCTGAGTGGAGGTACCTGGATCTGCACATGAAAACCATGCGCAGGGAAGGGCATGAGTACACCACAGCGGTACTCAGTAAATGCCAAGCCTAACCTCGGTCGGGTAGTGACAAGGAAGGTCAGGGCCCTACTGAGGTTAAACAATATAATAGGAATTTACAGTATGAAAGACAGACAGAAATAATGAATACAGCCATGAAATCAGACAAGTCAAACAAGGCAATAACTAAACACAAGAATAGGAAAAACCTGGAATATGTACATCATAACAACAATGGTGACAATGAGGATCTCCCAGGATACCGTCCTGTAGTCCTTTTCTCAACTGTCCGGTGGACCTCCCGGGATACCGTCACTTAGTCCATCATATGTATATCCGAAGGATCTCCCAGGATACCGTCTCGTAGTCCTTTTCTCAACTGTCCAGTGGATCTCCCGGGATACCGTCCCTAGTCCATCATATGTATATCCGAAGGATCTCTAGGGATACCGTCCCGTAGTCCTTTTCTCAACTGTCCAGTGGATCTCCCGGGATACCTTCCCGTAGTCCTTCATATGTATATCCGAAGGATCTCCCGGGATACCGTCCCGTAGTCCTTTTCTCAACTGTCCAATGGATCTCCCGAGATACCGTCCCGTAGTCCATCATATGTATATTCGAAGGTTCTCCAAGGATACCGTCCCATAATCCTTTTCTCAACTGCCCAGTGGATCTCCCGGGATACCGTCCCGTAGTCCATTATATGTATATCCGAAGGATCTCCCGGGATAACGTCCCGTAGTCCATTTTCAACTGTCCTGTGGATCTCCCGGGATACCGTCCCGTAGTCCAACTATCAATATGCAGGGGGATCTCCCGGGATACTGTCCCGTAGTCCCAAAGTAAATATGCAGGGGGATCTCCGGGGATACCGTCCCGTAGTCCAAAAGTAAATATGCAGGGGGATCTCCTGGGATACCGTCCCGTAGTCCCAAAATAAATATGCAGGGGGATCTTCCGGGATACCGTCCCGTAGTCCCAAAGTAAATATGCAGGGGGATCTCCCTGGATACCGTCCCATAGTCCCAAAGTAAATACGCAGCCACAACAAGAAGACATTCAGAATTAGAGTGCAAAAATACAAGGCAACAATCGAATCCTAGCCTAACATGCTTCACGTAGTACAATTAAAGCAATTTAAGCGAATAGGCAATTTAGGGCATTAGGCATGATTTTCTAAGCTAACATAGATTATAGTTGCAATTAGAATAAAACAGGCAAGAAAGAAACTCATGCTAAATATTTAAAGTAAAATCGGATTTTCAACAAATAGCACAAGTATGCGCTCGTCACCTCACGTACAAGGCATTCAATTACCAAATATCACATCCTAAGGGGTAAGTCCCCCACACAAGGTTAGACAAGCCACTTACCTCGAACCGGCTCAATGTCAACTTGAAACCACACGTTTGCCACGAGTATCCGACTCCAAATGGACCAAATCTATACAGTTCAATTACATATCATAAATAACATCTCATGCAACAGATTATACTGTTTAATTCAAACTAAAGGGCGAATTTATGTAAAATAACCAAAATGCCCCTCGGGCCCACGACTCGGAATCGGGTAAAAGTCATATTTTTCGGAAATCCATTCACTCAGGAACTCATTTAACTAGAAACAATCAAAATTCGATGCCAACAACCTCGTAATTTTCCTGAATTTTGGAATGGGAAATCTCATCCCTTTCCTATGGTTTTCCCCCTATTTTTGATAATTAAACTAAAGAAAACAACGGGAATTAATGGTCAAACAATGAATTAGTGTTAGGAAATATTACCTATGATCCTCCTCTTTGAAATCCACAAAAAATCGCCAATCCTAGAGCCCTCAAACGATTTTTGGATTTATGAACCCAACTCTCGGATTGTTGGAATAAAATACCCAGGCAATCCGCACCTGCGGACTCGATCACCGCATCTACGGAAAAAGCATCACAGGTGCGGAAGTCACTTAAATGCACAGGGGCCGCACCTGCGGTTGTTTGGTCGCGTCTGTGGTCCCGCACCTGCGGAACCCAGGTCGCACCTGCGACCACTGGGCCGAGACTCCCCTATTGCACCTGCGATCAAGGCTACCGCGCCTGCGAGGCTGCACCTGCGGAAAAAACCTTCGCAGGTGCGAAGACACCAGAAGGTGTCTGGTTCAGCAACAACAATTCCAAATTCTCACCCGTTAAGCATCCGAAACAACCCCGAGGCCCCCGGGACCTCACCCAAAACCAACAAACCCTAACACCTCAATCGAACTAGGTCAAGCCTTGAAAACACGTCTCATAACATCAAAATCATCGTTTATGCAAAGATTCAAGCCTAGGAACTTAGGAAATTCTAGAATTCACATCCGACGCCGAAACATGTCTAAACCTATCCGAATGACCTCAAATTTTGCACACACATCCCAAATGACATGACTGAACTATTACAACTTCCGGGATTCTATTCCGTCCCTCGGATAAAAAATTCACTATCGGACCGGAAACTTCAAAATTCAAACTTCGGCATTTCAAGCCTAAATGAGCTACGGGATTCCAAAATACATTCTGAACACGCTCCCAACCTCGAAATCACCTAACGGAGCTAACGGAACCATCAAATTTCCATTCCGAGGCTGTTTTCACACTGCTCCGACTACGAGCAACTTTCCAACACTTAAGCTCTCATTTAGGGACTAATTGTCCCAAAACTCTCCGAAACTTAAAATCGAACGTCCCGGCAATTCAATTAAGCAAAAATAGACTTGGGGAAAACAATTAACAGGGGATCGAGGCATTAATTCTTAAGACGACCGGTCGAGTCGTCACATCTACCATTCTGCCTTTCGAGACTAAACGATGTCTCCATCTGCATTCGCATATTACATAAGGCTACCATTCTGCCTTCCGAGACTAAACGCTGTCTCCATCTGCATTCGTATATTGCATAAGGTTACCATTCTTCCTTCCGAGACTAAACGCTGTCTCCATCTACATTCGCATATTGCATAAGGCTACCATTCTACCTTCCGAGACTAAACGATGTCTCCATCTGCATTTGCATATTGCATAAGGCTACCATTATGCCTTCCGAGACTAAACGCTGTCTCCATTTGCATTCGCATATTGCATAAGGCTACCATTCTTCCTTCCGAGACTAAACGCTGTCTCCATTTGCATTCGCATATTGCATAAGGCTACCTTTCTGCCTTCCGAGACAAAACGCTACCTTCATCTTCATTCGCATATTGCATAAGGCTACCATTCTGCCTTCCGAGACTAAACGTTGTCTCCATCTGCATGCGCATATTGCATAAGGCTACCTTTCTGCCTTCCGAGGTTAGACACTGCCTCCCATTTACTTCTCAAAAGCAACCAATGCCTCTAGCATTATTTACTGCATTTTCCTTTTGGGCTAAGCTCAACCCCTTTAATTCGCAAGACTAAGCTCTGTCTTGTCAGCATCATACTATTAAATCTTCATGGGCTGAAATATCGCCAACTTATCCAAAGGCGTCATCATTCGGAGGCACCATCTTTACGGCCCGAGAACACCATGTCATGGCCTGAGGATCTCTTTTATCAGTTTGCATGTCATTATTCAAAGGCATCATGGTTGGGAGGCACCATCTTCATGGCCCGAGAACATCATTTCATGGCCTGCGAATCCTACATCAAGCAATTCATGGCCCATGACATCATGCTCTAAAGACGTCATCCTTAACCATCCAAAGACAACATTCATAATCCAACGGGAATTTGCATCATGTTTAAATTACGCACAATATGCTTGTATTACTCATTTGCAGGTAACCCGGCAAGAAACAGCTATCCCGGCAGGAGCGATCCCGCTCCAGTTCTCCTAATTACCTTGTAAGCCGTTCATTCAATCAGTACTATATGTTGCGTTTGTTCTTGTAAAAATCTCCATCGGTATGCTTCGCCGATGACTCCAGAACTACATACGGCCTGATTCCTGTAAAACCAAGGATATGTTGGCAACTCAGAAACTAGGGTGCGGCCTAAACCTCTTCAAACCGCTTCGCTCGGTCAAAATTGGCCGTCATGTCTTTACACGACAACTCTTTCATCCTTCCCGGGTAAATAGGCGCAGCTGTTGATACCCAATTTTTTCTCAAATTATTTTTTAATTTGCATTTACACCTTCAAAATCAGGATTTCATAGCAATTGGTATTTTTCTGTAATTTTCCCATATTTTTGTTAATTTATCCAGTATTATATTTCTAATAATAAATTACAAAATTACATTACAAATGATTTCAAAAATATTTCTTGACTTAATGTATTATTTTTGGTCCTATTAAGACAAAATTATTTCACAATTAGCCAAATTGGCACTCTTTGGCCGTAGTTGAAATAACTTTGCAATTATAGCCTAATCATGTATTTTATGCTATTTTTATCCAGTGATTAGTCATTTATATTTTTAAAATACTAATTAATCATTTTAATTTAATTTACTAAGCATCAATTTCATCTTTACATTTATCAGCTATTTTATAAATTATTTTTATTAATTTTAGTTGGGTATTTAAAAATTAGCGCTTTTTATTTAAATCTAGCCTAAATTAATCTTGGTCCCTAACCCAATTAAACTAGCCCAGACCCCCCAAGCCCAATATAATATCCTACCCGGCCCAACCCCAAACCAATCTGAGCCGTTGATCAAATTAGATCAACGACCCAGATTTTTGTTACCATAATTAAACCTACCTAACCCCCCTGACCCCCTATCATTCTTACCGTCTCTCATATCTCTACTCTCTCTCTCTCTAGTCTCTTCTAGAGACTTCCTGTCTCTTCAGGTTCCGATGGATCTCTTCATCTTCTCGGGCCATCCTTTCATCGGAGACCTTGAAACCTTCACCACCCTCCTGCCTCCTGTGGTTCCCTCACGCCGGTGTTTGCTATCTCTAAGGTCCTCAAGAGACCTGGGTTGAATCCTCCTACCCCCTGGGCCTTGCTCACCATTCTCCGACCACCTCCGGCCGTTCGAGTAAGATCTATAACTTCTGGGTTTAAACCAGTAACATTTTTTGAGGTTTCTCTCATCTTTCTGGGTTCTCTTTGAAACCCTAATGCTTAAAATCCCCGATTCTTTTAGATCTATGTATATTCAAGTTTGATTTTCGAAATGAAAGATTGAGCAGCTGCTGAAGATGGAGCTGCAGAGGGTAGTTCNTTTAAGCTATTTTGATGTTTCTAAAAGATTTTTAGATGTTCTCTCAAAATGACTCTTCGTTTTCAACTAGGGTTTCATGACCCTTTCTTTAAACGTTTTTCCTATGATTTTTTAGTATTCTCCTAAGATTTCTACTGTGTTTAGCGATTTATTGGATCTCTTTACCTGTGTTGAAAACCCTAATTTCTAGTCCTAAACCCTAGTCCCTGATTTTGTCTGTGATGATATTACTTGCATATGTGTCTGTGTTTCATGAGCTTTGTGATTCGCTGATGCTTTACCCTATGGTGTTCATATATGTCTCTGATTTTCTTGCTTCTTCAGCTTACATCCATGTTTACCATGTGATACATATGAATCCCTAACTTCGTATGATTTTACTCTACTGTGATTACTAGGGTTTTAGATTTCTTGAACATTATTTATTTAATTCGTGTTATTTTCCTTTAGTTAATATTGTCCTTGTTTGAGTCATTGATTCCCTGGTATTGATGTCCTTCACTGATCTCCTAGGTTAATACGTTACTGATTTTGATCCATGAGTTATTCACTTGTCTTATTTGATTAATTCTACTGTCTAATCGATTCTTAATTTGATTTTCTGAACCTAGGCTAATTACTTGTTCTATATGCTGAAATTATTTTTCCTGTGTGTGGTATTCCAGTCATACATGATACCTTTCCCTAATTGATGCTAACTTCTAGTAATCTGAACCTCACTTGAGGGTTTCCTGTTGATTTTCATCCTTCCCTACCTAGTTTTTCGTAGTTAATTACTCTGTCAAGGTGATTCTTAAACATTCCTTAATTAGAGTTTGTTGAACCCAAACTCTATTATATGTTGCATATTTGTGCTATGCTAAATTGTTTCCTTATATGTTAATTCAGCCTCATATGATTTTATTCCTTATTTGGCATTACTTATTACCGTTTGAATCTTAAACTCCTTGATTAAAAGAAGTCATCGCAACTGACCTGATTCTAATTGGTATATTTCTATAATTATTGTTGAATTATTATTTTTTTACCTTATTCCTTCAGCCTGTTTTAAAACTATAAGTACCCCACTCTCTGTAGACATGTAATCTTTGACCCTCCCCGTGATTTTACACAGTATAACGTTTAAATATTTAGTTTAGGCCTAAAATCATTATTTTAACTAATTTTTGACCTTTTTACTTTATTTTATCGCAAAAATTAAAATTATAAAAAATAGTTTCATTTTGTAGTCATACTATTTTGCCAAGATTTTTATTTTTATATAATCTTTGAAAAATACCAAAAAAAAAAAAATAGTTTCAACTTTAATTCTTAGTTTTATTTTTAATATAATAATTTATTAAAATCAATTAAGAGTTATTTTATATTTTTCTTATAAGTATTGTAAAAGCAATTTCCTAGCCCAATTTTGTAGATTTAGAGCCCAACTAAGACCTAAGCCCATAATTCTGAAGCTTATTCCCTTTAGCCCAATACATATTAACCTAACCCTAAAACATATACCCCTATAAAAGGCCCTTTGATCTTCATCACACAAAAAGATAGACCTAATGACCTATCCCTACAACGCCGTTGCCTCCATGATCTTCTTCCCTTCCCCTCTCTAATGTAACAGACCCAAAAAGTCCCAAGAACAAATAAACCTTCAACACATTACACCCTTCAGCCATAGACCCAAAAAAAACGCTGCAAAACATCACCTAAATCCGCGATTTCCAGCAGTAAAAAAATGCAGCAGCAGTAGTTACATGAGGAGTCCTTTCACAGCCTTCTTCCTCCACATTAAACCTACCTGAAACCTCCCTTAAACCACCTCAAAAACAGCTGTTAAAACAGCCACTAAACCACTGCAAAACAACACCAAAATCACCCATTTTAGTAGCCAAAAGCATCGCTAAACTCCATCCTTAATCTACCACTAGTCAGCCATGAAAACATCCTATTCTTCCTCCCTAAATAGCATAAAATCCAACTGAAATTTAGCTAAAAAACAACAGCATAAACAGATGCCAAAGTCACCCCCTAAAGCTCCGCTAAAAGCCCAAAAAATGCAGCTGAAAATCTGCCCAGAAATGCAGCAAAACCAGCTGCAAAGCTGCTGAAAAACAGCTCCAAAACTTGTACAAAACTGCTGTTGATTTTGTTCTAAAGGAGCCCTTAAAATGAGCTAGAAATTAAGCTCAAAACTGAGCCCCAAAACAGATGTGTTACAGCTGAAATTCAGTCACAAAACATCATTGAAATACCTCCATAAGGTTATCAAAACACCCTCAAAATCCTAGCTCAAAACAGCTCCGAACAGTCCTAAAAAATCAATAAAAAGTCAGTTCTTCATCTGAAGTTAAAAGGAGTTTCGAGAGTTGAGGTCGCTATTGAACTTCGATCTAAGGTTCTTTGCTGGTTTCTCTTTTGCAAACTTTGGAACCATTGTTGTCTGCTTGATCGAACTTCGAAAAGAAATAGAAATTATCACTTGAGGTTCATCTTTTTTTAGTAATGCTTTACTTTGGATTTATAAAGTTGTTGAATGAATAGTATGCTGCTATGTGTTTGAAATAATCCGTGCACTTACTTAGATGATATTTATATCTTTGTTC